>PVIA01004262.1:0-42829 GCA_004024845.1 Tonatia bakeri
GCCGCTCCTGACTGCCCCCCCCCGCCCCCCCGCTCTCTCCGGCCGCAGTCCCGGCCAGTGTGCAGCTGCACGAGGCGGTGGAGCTGCACCACTGGTGCATCCCGTTCTCCGTGGATGGGCAGCCGGCACCCTCTCTCCGCTGGCTCTTCAACGGCTCCGTGCTCAACGAGACCGGCTTCATTTTCACCGAGTTCCTGGAGCCCGCCGCCAATGAAACTGTGAGGCACGGGTGCCTGCGCCTCAACCAACCCACGCACGTCAACAATGGCAACTACACGCTGCTGGCCACCAACCCCTCGGGCCAGGCTGCTGCCTCCATCATGGCCGCCTTTATGGACAACCCTTTCGAGTTCAACCCCGAGGACCCCATCCCTGGTGCGAGGGCCACCCTGAACCCCATCCCCACTCCCTGGGCTCCACCTGGGTACACATCCTGGTGTCCAGGGAGGCCTGGCGCACTTTCTGCTGTGGTCCTGACCCTAGAAGTTGGAGAGCCTAGTCCCGGACAGGAAAGAGTCTGGAGTTCTGTTGTCCAGCTCCGTGCTGGCCTCCTTGCCCCTGCCTCCTCCATGCCCCAGGAGTCCTGAATCCCTGAGCTATTTTCCACCTACTTGGGCTGGCTGGAGAGAGCCATACAACCAGGGCATCCACAGCCCCGCTGGGAAAGGGCCATGTGCATCTCCCTGCTTGAGGTCCAGCAGCCCAGCACCCCATCTCACCCACAGCCCTTGAAGGGATGAGTCCCAAGGGGGAAGAGGACTCACTGCTGTCCTCCCCCGCCTGACTGCTTTCTCTCCTCCCTTCCGCTGCAGTCTCCTTCTCGCCGGTGGGTGAGTAACCCAGGCTGGAGGTAGGTTCTGTGTGGTCCCTGGAGCCACGGCTGGGGCAGAGAATGCAGTTAACCTGGTCCCCAAGGGGGCAGCCCGGGCCAGGGTGGGGAGTTGCTGGAGGAGACACAATGTGCCGAGGCCCACCCTGCCCTGTGTCCCCACAGACACTAACAGCACGTCTGGAGACCCCGTGGAGAAGAAGGACGAAACGCCTTTCGGGGTGAGCGTGGGAAGTGCAGGCTTGTCCACTTGGGGTCCGGAGGCTGGGCTAGAGGCTCACCTGCATGCCACTGCTGGTCAGAGAGGGGGGTCTCCACAGTCTGGCCTGTGCTCAGTCAACCCGCCTCACAGCCACAACCGGGTGCCGCGGGGGGGGGGGGGAGAAGCAGGTCTGGGGGCCTGGCTCTGGACTGCAGTGCAGGAGGGAGGAACATTTTGCTGCAGGGGAGTTCTTAGAGACCAAAAGAAGCGCCTGATCTAAGCACCCTCACTCCCAGGTCTCGGTGGCCGTGGGCCTGGCTGTCTTTGCCTGCCTTTTCCTTTCTACGCTGTTCCTCGTGCTCAACAAATGTGGCCGGAGGAACAAGTTTGGGATCAACCGTGAGTGGAAGGGCTGCAGAGGGGCTGTTTTTCAGTTTGTCCTACTGGCCTGACTTCCCAGTAGCTCTTCCTGACTCTGTGTTCTGTGGGGTGGGGTGGGGTTGGTGCCGTGGACAGACACACGGAGTTTAGGAAGTATGTGTTTGGGCATATGAGAGCCTGCTGGCTGTGGGGCTGAGTGTGTGAGTGTGTGTAGGCTGGGCCTGTGGTAGTTTCACAGGTAGCAGATGCTAATTGGTGGCTGGATTGTAGTCAAACACTAAGTGGGTCTGGGAGGTCTGAGCTCTGTTGGGGGCAGGTGGGGGAGTTCTTTGGTGGCCCATGGGGCCTGGGACTGGACTGGAGCCAGACACAGAGAGGCCATAGTGCTTCCCCGTCTCCCTGCTGGTTGCCATGCCCACTAGCTCCTCTGCTCATCACCCTGTAAGTTACAAGGTGGGGTCACTTGGCACCCTGCAACCTGTGGCTGTGTCTCCTCCCCAGGCCCTGCGGTGCTGGCTCCAGAGGATGGACTGGCCATGTCCCTGCATTTCATGACATTGGGTGGCAGCTCTTTGTCCCCTACTGAGGGCAAAGGCTCTGGGCTCCAAGGCCACATTATTGAAAACCCACAATACTTCAGTGATACCTGTGAGAGAACATGCTTGGCCAAGGGCGGGGGGCAAGTTTACATGCATGCACATGTATAGCCTCCCATGTCATCGCTCCTGCCTACCCCAGACATGAACAAGCCTTCCCTTCCACCCCCACCCTTGTTCACACCATCACCACTCCTGTCTACACTGCAGAAGGGGGCTTGGTGAAGAAGTGAAGGCTCAGTTTCAGGCCTCATCCACCCCCTTGGTTGGTACCCTGGTGCAGGGCACAGCCCTGCTAGACAGTCCTGTCCTGGCCCTTACCCCGCCCTTCCCAGAGCGGGGGCTGCGGTCTGATCCTGCAAGCCACTCCCCAGGTGTTCGTCACATCAAACGCCGGGACATCGTGCTCAAGTGGGAGCTGGGTGAGGGCGCCTTCGGAAAGGTCTTCCTTGCCGAGTGCCACAGCCTGCTGCCGGAGCAGGACAAGATGCTAGTGGCCGTGAAGGTAAGACCTTAGCCATTGTTCCAGAACAGGGTGCTCAGGCTGGTGGTGGGCTGCCAGCATCTGGTATGGCTCGAGACTTGCAGTGGCCTGGGCCACCTTGGACGTGGAGAGGCGAGGACTCCCCTCCGACTCAGGCCCGTGTCCGCCCCCCTTCAGGCTCTGAAGGAGGTGTCTGAGAGTGCGAGGCAGGACTTCCAGCGCGAGGCTGAGCTGCTTACCATGCTGCAGCACCAGAACATTGTACGCTTCTTTGGAGTCTGCACCGAGGGCCGCCCACTGCTCATGGTCTTTGAGTACATGCGGCACGGTGACCTCAACCGCTTCCTCCGGTATGAGCACCTGGCTCTGGTGCTGGCCTTGGCCCCTGGCTTTGAGCCCTGATGCCCCTTCCCCACAGGCACATGCTGGCTTGTCTGTTGAACTGAGGGGCACACCAAGAAGGAGCAGGAAGGCATGGCTCCTGCCCTCAGGGAGCTCTGAGGCAGATGTGTGAACACGGGGACAGTCCGTGCAGAGGACAGCATGGCAGCAGTCGGGCAGACTGCACTAGTGGAGTCGTTGTGTGTGGAGCACAGCGGCCACACTTGGGAGAGGTGGCAGTGAGACAACTGCTGCAGTGGTCGCAGCACTTAGGGCACCGTCTGCGTCCCGGTCACATGCTTTACAGTTTGTCCTTACTGCAGCTGCGTGTCCTTGCACACACACCTGCACGACAGTATGAACACATATTCAGTTTTCATGGTCCCAAGCATGTATGGCAATTTATACTCGAAGAAATTTACCGAATATTCATTTCTTTGGCTTTAGACAAAACAACTACTTTGTTTACTAATTTGTGCTGATAATTTTGATAATTTCAATAAATGTGACCATTTCACAGGTGAGGCTTAGAGAGGTTCAGCAGCTTGTCCAATGGCACATAGGTAGTAAATGCCCCGGGGAGCTGTGGCCCCAGACAGAGCCCTGCGTTTAGCCCCGCCTGTGACGGCCACATGTTCTGACGGGGCGAGCCCTGTGAGGACAGGGCAGTGCGAGGCAGGGGGACGCCAGGGTTTGGGGTCAGCTCTGCCTTATTAGCTGAGCCTTTTTTACTAAGTAGCTATCTTCTCTGACTTCAGTTTCCCCACCCAGGGGACTGTGGTTCTGGATGAGAGAGCTGTGTGTAATTGTTAGCTGATGGTCTCACTTTGGTCCCCAAACAATCCCTTGGGAGTGATGGGTCATTCGTGTAGTCAGGCTGCAGAAGTCAGCTGGGAGAGACCCTGAAGTCTGACTCCCCTCGTGTGTGGAGAGGAGCCCCCGGAGGCTGTCGGGCAGGAGGGAGGTGATGCCAGACCTGGGGCTGAGTGTGAGGAGCATGAGAGGAGCCCTTGCCCTTGCTCACGAGACACAGTGGGGCTCAATGCCAGGTTCCAGAGGTGCAGGCCACTGTCTGGGGCCCAGGCCATGGGAGAAGCAGCTTGAAAAGCTGCATAGAGCATAGGGGGAACCAAAGGAGGGGATCATGAAAGCTCCCAGATGAGTCTGGAAGACTTCCCCCAGGAGAGGCCATCTGTTCCTTCTCACCTCTGGGCCTTTGTACCTACAGTTCTTCTGCGTGGCATGCTGGGCCTCCCTCCAGCCATTTCATTCACCCAGTCCCCGACCCCTTCAAATGGCTTATTCACCTCTGTTATTCAGGGCTGGAGTCTCAGTTTAGAAGTCTCTTCCTCCAGGAAGACTTCCCTGACTTCTTCCATCCCTACCCTGAGTACTGATTAGGTGTCCCTCACATTGCATTCTACTGTCCATTGTAGCTCTGGTGCATGGCACACTGGAGATATTTTAACAAATACCTGGAATAAATAAATGAAGAAATAAATGAATAAGGAGAAAGCTGGCCAGTAGGGGAGGGCAGAATGGGCAAAATCATCAGCTCAGGCAAAGGTTCAGAAGAAAGAATATTGGGGAGTGGAGTGAATCATCAGGGACTGTGCTGGAGGGGTGCCTGTGGGGAGGGGCTGGGCAGCCTGGAGACCTTTGGAAGGGAGGAAGACCCCATAGGAACGGCTGGATACTGATGGCAAAGGCATGGAAGAGAAGCAGGAATGCAGGAGGGCTCCCAGGTGTCAGGCTCAGAGCTGGGTGGGAAGGTTCCCCTAACCGAGGCTGGAGGGAAGGTGCTAAGCATTATTGGCAAGGTCTGAGTCAGAGGTTCCCATGGGCAAGAGATGTGGGGGCCAGTGGGCAGGTGCATGTTGGGGTTGGAGTTCAAGGTGGCTGCCCGAAAGGAAGGCATGACTGGGAAGCATGGGCACTGGTGGAGGCCCTGGAGCTGGGCACATCAGGCCCCCGCTTTGCCCCGCAGACAGCTGCCTGCCCTGTCCTTTCCTTCTCCCATTCCCAGCCCCCTGAGTACCACCCCCTCCACCCCAGCTCCCCAGACTCTGCTTCCTCAGGCTCCTGGGGACTCTGCTCCTCACCCACCTCTTCTCCCCTCGCTGTTTTGCAGGTCCCACGGGCCTGATGCCAAGCTGCTGGCTGGCGGGGAAGATGTCGCTCCAGGCCCTTTGGGCCTGGGGCAGCTGCTGGCTGTGGCTAGCCAGGTCGCTGCGGGAATGGTGTACCTGGCGGGACTGCACTTCGTGCATCGGGACCTGGCCACGCGCAACTGTCTGGTGGGTCAGGGACTGGTAGTTAAGATCGGCGATTTCGGCATGAGCAGGGATATCTACAGCACCGACTATTACCGCGTAAGGGTCTTTGGTCCCAGCCACGCCCCCAACAGTAAACACAGCGATGCTGAGTCCCCCACCCACAGCCTGCCCCGGCCAGGCACGCTCTCCTCTTTCTTGGGCGAGTTGGGGTCTGAGACTCTTAGGCTTGAAGCCCCTTCTTAGCTCCTGGATCTGCAGTGGAGGAGGGTCAGTCTCTGCTACCTGGGACAAAACAGCATAATCGGTTTTCACCTCTTAGCCCTGGGCGAGACCGAGTCACTTCCTTGTATTTTTAATGACGGGGCTGGGCTGGTCTAGCCGGGAGAGGCTGCACAGGGGCGACCCCTGCAGGTGACGCTCCCCACCCCGACCCCCTGCAGGTGGGAGGCCGCACCATGCTGCCCATCCGCTGGATGCCGCCGGAGAGCATCCTGTACCGCAAGTTCACCACCGAGAGCGACGTGTGGAGCTTCGGCGTGCTGCTGTGGGAGATCTTCACCTACGGCAAGCAGCCTTGGTACCAACTCTCCAACACTGAGGTCAGCCCTTCCTCCTGGGCCACCCTGTCGGCCACTCCTTTCCCTGCCCCTTTGGATGTCTGTTAGAACTCTGGGCCCTTCTGCTCCGCATCCCACTGCCAGCAGGCACCCACCCTTCTGCCAACACTGTGCTCCCTCCCCACTCTCTATTCTTTCTTGCATTCTCCCCCCTCCACTTACTGGCTCTTGGGGAATCTTAGAGAGCTTTACAGATGGCACCCGGACTCCCATCCCTAGCTGCATTTTATAGACTTAACAGGCATTATGAGGGTGAAAGGGAGAGGTGTGGGAAGAGGAGCACAAAACAAGAGGGCCGGACACTGCAGCAGGAAGGCTGGAGGTTAGACTGTAGGAAGGACAGTTCTGCCCTGCCTCCTCGTGCTGGAGGTAGCCAGAGCAGGCCCCAGGTGTTCTGTCTTCCAGAGCAGCCTCCCCACCCCCTCCTTGGCTCGCAGCTGTCAGTTTCCATTTCTTCTCCTAATGCAGTCTCTTCCCTGGAGGCTGGTGGGGTGGGGGAGAGGGTTATAGATTTTAATTTTCTCAAGCACTGAGAGAAGGAATGGAATTAGTGCCGCCTATAACCCAAGCCCTCTAATGGGGAGGGAGGGAAGAACGGGGAGCGGGGGGGAGAGGCTCCAGGCCCCTGTAGCCAGCTCCCTGCCACCATCGCTCCTTGTTTAGACCCCTTAACAGCTCTAGCAGTCTTTCCTGGAGTCTAACTTTGGTCTTTCCTGCCGCAGTTTCTTTTTGGAGAGGCTAGGTCCCCACAGAGTGATACCTACAGAAGAGAAAAGGAAGCAGGGTTGCCTTCTACCTTCAAATGCAAGCCAGCCGTTTTTCAAGGCCTTTACCCGCCATCCTGCTCTATTTTCTTTTTGCCCTCTGGGGCTGAGAGCTGGAGGGACCCCCCACCCCCTTCCTCCACTCAGCCTTCAGTGGCCAGGCTGATGGATTTGGCAATGCCTTGGTCCCTCCCCTTCCTTAACCCACCTGGCGAGTCTTCTGAGGACAAGATTCTAGCCCTTGGGGAAGCAATCCTACCCCCAGCCCAACCTTCCCAGAGTTTGTCTAGCCTTAATCTTTCCCACTGCTCCTTGTCAAGGGGAAAGGAATCTTGGGATTCATTGCATCCTTTTAGATTATTAGTAGCTGAGAGGCTCAGACATGTTGTGGGACCTGCCTTAGGAGCCTCGGTGAAGCAGGGGCATTACTGGGGCTGGCCTCCCTCTCCTGCCGCTAGCCCAGTGTGCCCTCTTCTCTCTCCTTCCGGTGGCCCCAGGCGATCGAGTGCATCACTCAGGGACGTGAGCTGGAGCGGCCACGTGCCTGCCCGCCGGAGGTCTATGCCATCATGCGGGGCTGCTGGCAGCGAGAGCCCCAGCAGCGCCGCAGCATCAAGGACGTGCACGCCCAGCTGCAAGCCCTGGCCCAGGCGCCTCCCGTGTACCTGGATGTCCTGGGCTAGGGGCTGGCTAGGGGCTGGCTAGGGGCTGGCTAGGGGCTGAGGCTGAGTATCCGGAATACTGGAGCCTGCCCTCAGCAGCCCCCAAATCCCCAGCAGCCCTAGGGTGATCTCAAAGCATCTGACTCTCCCTCAGCATGCAGGAGGGGCAGGTGGAGCGTGGGAGGGGAGGATGTGCCCTTTTCTCTAGGTAGGGTTCTGTCACAGCAATTATATTTATTGTTCCTTGGCTGCATCTCTTGCCAGTTCTTGGAATGACGTCGTTCTGGGAGTGGGGTGTTGGCATTCAGGTGGGGGAGGATTCTCTGGGACGCCCCCTCTGGTTTCCCTCCACACCTACCCCTACCCCATGCCGCTGTCACCTCCACCTTATGGCTGTGATTTGCTCCCAGTCCTGAGCTTACCTTGTCTGCCTGGTGGTGAGGCAGTCTTAGGCGAAGCTTCTCAGGCCATCAGACACCTAACTGGCCATTTCCACGCTTCCCGTTCAGGAGGCCGGTGCTGCAGTGGGAGGGGTGGGTCTGAGCTGTGCCATGACTGGATGAACACATTGGCAGGCAGAGTGACCACACAGTAGGACCAATGGTAGGGGCAGCACAGAGAGAGCCAGAGAGTGAGCATTTGTGTGAGCACAAGCTTGCCTCTGTGTGTGTGTGTGTGTGTACATATGGCAGGGACGGGGAAGGAGCAGCTTAAAAGGGTTGGTGAGGGAAGCAACCCCTTGTTGCTTCCCCTCCATCACCCTTCTTGGCTCCAAGTGCCTTAAGATCAGCATCTGGAGGCTGGGGACTGGACAAAGCCATCTCCCCGCCCCATTTTGCCCAGGGGAGGCGGTGGGGTCTCCTTTCCACTCTTCCCCTTGGAACACACTGGCCTTACTCAGCGGCCCAAGGCTTCTGTCAGCACCGAGGATGGTGAGGCCCTCCATCCCCAGGACCTGGGCCCTGCCTCCATTGTCCTCACCCCTGAGCCAGGGAGGAGCAGCTCCCCACCCCCACCCCACCCCAGCCCCATCACTTTCAATCACCTGCCGAGCTCCTGCAATAACCCATGTTCCCCACAGCTCCTCGGGGCTAATGGCATGGCTGCCTTTTGTCCCTGGGTGCCCAGCTCTCCACACATGGTGATTCAATCTGGGTCTTATCACCCCTAGGCCTAGCCCAGTGGTGTCTGCCTCTTGTCCAGGCTGGTTAGTGCTAATGGAGGTCTGACCAGGGCTGCAGACTGATTGGGGGTCTGATGGCTGAGGGCGAGTTCATAGTCCCTCCTTTTCTGCCCTGGGCGGGGGGGTGGTAGTGCTGTCCCACCCCTGTGAGGGAGGACTTACAGCAGGTGGAGTCACTGGGAGGGGAAAGGGTGGGAACCTCGTGAGAAAGACAGGGTGGGGAGTCAGAGCTGACAGGTGAGCCTAAGGGACAGGTGCAAAGAGAGAGCTGGTACAGACAGAGATGGGGACAGGACCTACAGACGTGGAGGCATGCAGAGGAAGACAGCATATGGAGAAGAGAGAAACACAATCGGAGGGTCAGAGGAACACATGAGTGGGACAGGCAGCTGAATCAGAGTGTCTGGAGGGGAGCAGGGGCACCCAGGGCACTTTCTGTCCACCTGCCCTCCCATCCTCCCCACCGCCTCAGCCCCCTGAGCCTCTCTCTTCAGGGCTGGGGGTGGGGCACGGAAACTCCCAACCTTGGAGTCGCTGTGCTCAGAGGCGCAGGGGCTCTGTGTTCCAGCCAACTTTGGGCAGGATTGTAGCAGAGGGGATGGAGGGCAGGTAGCAGAAGGGATCTGCCAGGGTACTGTAGCATTTCCAAGCTCAAGGGCTTCAGGTCATCAGAAGCTTTTAAAACCGTAGCTGGAGGTCTGGCTGGAAAAGCTAAGCAGGTGAGGTTAGGGGTTTTGAGAAAAAGATTAAGACAGGGAAGGGGAAATTCCAAGAGAGCATGGGAGAGGGAACTGGCTAGCTTTCATCTGTCTGCGAAGGGGAGCGGAAGCCAGTCACTCTGCTCTCTTCAGACAATCTGGGCCCAGAGCCTTGTCCTGGGTGGTGAAAGGGGGCTAGCTCCCCATTACCAGCTTCGCTGACCGACATGTGTAACGCATCCCCAGGCACGCTGGCCTAGCCCATGTAGCCAGGTACATGCATGCAAGCATGCACACACAGCCACCCCATCACTCACAGCTGGTGGATTTCTTTGGCACCCCCTCCACCCCACTGTGGCACATGGCCCCTCCTTGTTAAGTGCCTCCTGGCTGTGCCAAGTCCATTCACTGCATCACCACCCCCCACACACACGCCAGGAACTGAGCACCAGCAGAGATGGACGCCTGCAGAGGGATTGGTGGAATGGGACCTGGAGGACCCCATGGGAAGCTGGGACAGGCACAGTGACCTGAGACCGTGGGGGTCAGACATCTGGTTCCTCCAGATCTGTTGTGGGCCCTTCCCTTTGGCTCCCCCTCTCAGAAACGGCTGTCTTGGATGAAAGGTAGAAGCTCAGAAAGGGTGGTGGGCACTTTGAGGATACCCAGCATCAAGGAAAGAACACAGAACACTAAGGAAGCTCCTCTCTAAGGAAGTTCCTGCCAGCTCCTCCATATTGGCTCTGGGGAGAAGGAATCAGTGGTGCAGAAGCCACTCCTCGAGGCCCCCAGCACGGAGACGGGCTCTCTAAAGAATCAGGGGTCTAAGCCACCCTGACCCCCTCAGCCTTCCTAAGCAGCCTTGGCTTCCTTCCTGTACTGCTCCCACAGGGGCTGGATTCCCGACAGGAGAGCAGAGCATCTATTCTGGTTTCCGGGAACAGTGTGGGCAAAACGTAGGGCAGCCTGGGTGGAGAATGTCCTGTGCACCCTGGACCCTCTCTCTCTCTAGAGAGAATTCCAGACTCCTAAGGCCATGGGTTCTCTAACTACCAGCTGGAGTGAGCCTGTCTTGCCAAATTCCCAAAGTGAAGTGGCCTTGGACAGGTTGCCAGAGAGGGAGGAAGTGATAGCCCTGGGGGCAGTCAGGACCCAGGAACTCCAGGCTGAACACTGGCAGTCCAGCCCCACCCCCACCCCCTGGAATGGGGTGACTCCATTACTCCGAGCATCGGTCCCCTCCCAGACCCTCTCTCTGTGCCCCCACCTCTACTACAGCTCTGACAGCCTCCCCTGCTAAAATGGAAAGTTTGAGGAGCTGTGGCTCTGGGGTGCTAGGAAGGAGAGAGGTCTGGAGCCAGGAGAGACAGAGAAAAGACAGGGCCTCGGCTGCAGGAAGAGGATTCAGAGGAGTAGACGGGCACGGAGACAAAGAGGGCTCAGTGCAGTGCAGAAGAACAGACTGCACACAGAGGGCACGGAGGGAAGGAAGAGAGCGCAGATGCAGAAGGGCAGAGCCCCAGGGCACCGAGTTTTACTCTGAGCCCGGCCTCTAATCAGAGGTTCTTCAGCTCACCTGCTGAACTGGGTCCCTGCTAAACTGGGTCCCTTCCTCTTCTTCCGCAGCTAGGATCCCTGGAGTGGAAGCTTCTAGACTGTGGAGTCAGAATGCCTGGTTCTGCACTTACTGGCTGTGTGATGTCAAGCAAGTTACTCAACCCTTCTGTGCCTTAGTGTCCTCTGCAAAATGGGGATCGTGGTAGAACAACTTCACAGGGTTGCGATGAGGTTTATGTATAGAGCACTGCCAACAGGGTAGGAAGTGCTGTGTAAATGTTTGCTGTATTGTCACTCTTCTCCCGCTCCTCTTCTTCTCCGTCCTGTCCCCAGTGCAGGCCCCAGCCCTGGTCTTGGGGGTGGGGCAGGACAGGTGGGCAGGGGTATGTTTCAGGGGCATAGGGCTCACAAAAGAAGCTGGTGTCCGCTGATCCCAAGCACCCCCTCCAGCTGCAGCTGCTCCAGAGAGGACCTGCCTAGCTGTGGAGTATGGGAGGTAAGGAGGGCTGCCTTCCTTTCTTCCTTCCACTGAAATGTTGCAGGCTGCAGGTCTCTGGGCTTTGCCAACAGACCCTGGTGGAGGAAGAGTCCCCAGATACTGCAGGCAGGGCTGGGCCAGAGTGCCCCCACTGACCGCTCCTATCAATTCTAGTCTCCTGACTCTCTGATTTTTCCCAGTGGATACTTGCCTCCCAGCTCACCACCTCTGAGTAGCCCTCAGGGATTAGACATGACACCCCCATAGGGTACTTCCAAGGTCGCAATCCTCAGAGACGCTGAGTCCGGTCTCCAGTGCATCCACCCAGGAGTGGGAAACATGCTTCTCTCCCTAATCCCCGTGGCCTCTAATTCCTGAATATCAGGAAGTCCTTCTTGCTATCTGCCCTCCTGCGTTCTACCTGGACCTGAAGGGGTTAGTCAGCTCCAGGCCCCACCCCCTACTGCAGGTCCCAGCTGCCTGGGGCCTGTGGTCAGAGCTAATGTAGGCGAGAGTTAGAGGACAAGAAGGGATAGAGTTATTAGCGTCTTTATCTTTGAGGAATATCGATTGTGGGGTCTCCAGGCTCACTTGGTCTTATAATGGGGCTCACGGGGGTGATGGGAGGGGCTCAGGAGAACCTCATGGAGCTCCCAGCCCCGATAGTGGGTGGGAGCAGGGCTGCCTGGGTCTTCTCAAAGAAAGACACATGGTGACACAATCTGGGGGCACAGACGGGCTCTGGGAAGGCAGAGGGAGCTGACGGGGGAGTTAGGGCTTGTTATTCTGGACCAGACAGCTGAGGTGGTTGTGGGCTTTTCACTACACTTTGCTTTAATGTGTGCTCACGCACATGCATGTGCACGAGAGAGAGACAGAGAATGCAACTGAGCTAGAGAGATTCAAGATGGCAGCACTAGGAGGAGAAGGCAGGGGTCCCTCCTCCTGAGGCTCATATACATGCAAGTTACCCCCACCTCCCCTTGTGGAGGCACAGCCCCTTCCACTAACATTGGATGCTCTGTGACACCTTACCTGCACCTCTCCAAGCAGCTGTCTCAGCATGTGGTGGTGGGCAGTACCTCCCAGCAGAGTACGTTGCCCCCTTCTCACCCCCAGGGTGACTTTGGTCCCAGTGTGTCTGGTTTTGTGTTTACATGTGACAGTCCCTCTGTGAAGATTTGTGCAAACTTAGCTCTTTGCACACATCTGTGCAAATTTCTGTTCCCAACCTGAACTCAGAGGGGATATAGGTAGGGAAGGGAGCTCAGGGATCTGGCCCCTTTCCCAGCCAGAGGTTTTTCAGCTCCTGGCTGACCATTTTCAGGGATGGGGATGGATCTTAGGCTACAGAAAGACTCCAAGGGGTGAGCACCTCAAAGAGGGAAATGTGGGGATGTGGGGGTGCCAGGGACAGAAGGACATGATCTCCCCTCCCTCCCTCTCTTCCTTCCTGCCTCTAGATTCCTTCCTTTCTTCCTCTCTTCTCCTTTCCTTCAGAAGTTGAGAGGAGGGGGCAGGAGTGGCTTCTTGGGCAGGGGGTCAGGCCTGGTTCCTCCGGCCCTGGAGGAGCTGGCTTTTCCTCTGCTGGGCTGGAGAAGAGGTAATTAATGACAGGGAGGCCGGGAGGGGAGAGTGTTCAGGGCTAATGTTGGTATTAATGAGGAGCTGGTCCCTAGCGAGGGATAGGATTCAGCTGGGGCACTGTGTGTGTGTGTGTGTGTGTGTGTGTGTGTGTGTTGGCGAGTGGGGGGTTACGAGGGACCAGGAGCTCCTGACTTATTCTGTCAGCCTCCTCCTTCCCCACAGTGCTCCCCCACCCTGCCACTGGCCCCTTGCCTTTGTTTTCGTGTAACTCTCCTGCTATCTGCCTTTAGATCTGCTGCTGAGGGAGGGCCAGGATCCCTCCCCAAGTCCAAGTCCACACTGGATGTGGGAATTGGGCAGCCCCCTCAACCCTTCCTTAGCCCTTACTGTGGGTGAGGTAAGGGGGCGCATTAGGTGATTCCTGAGGCTGTCAGCTCGGCTAATTGCCTCTCAACCTTCCCCTCATCACCAGGGCGCACCCCCACGAACTCCATTAGCCCTCCCCCCGCCCCTGATGGGCCCTAAATCAGCCCCAATTATTCACAGGAGGGGGGTCTGGGTTGAGCTGTGATTACAGCTAGAGTGATGGGGCTGAGGGATGGGAGCTTGAGTGCCAGGAAGACTGGTTGGTGGGCAGGCCACAAGCAGGGCTGGGGTGGGGGAGGGGAGTGGGTGGGGGCCTGTGGACAGATCCAGGCCAGGGACCACCCAGGGGCAGGGTCCTGGGCACTTGAAATAGGGAGGGAGGCCAGGTAGGCAACTGGGGGTCATAGCTTGTATTTAGCCCCAACCCCCCAACACAGTTAAGACCCAGGAGGGTTAGGGAGTGGGCCACCCTGACCGCTGTCATCACTGCCAAGCTTGGTTGGAGAGGCAGGGACAGCAGCAGGAATGCTCTGTCCTTCCAGGCTTTCCTGAGAGGACCTCACTCTTCCTTTCAGCTCTTACCCAGGGCAGCCAGTCTGCTTCCTCCGTCCATGTTCTGGTGAGTGCACCTAGTGAGACTGGGTGAGACAGGGAGTGGCAGGTGGGGTGTGCACTGACGTCCTACCTGCTGAGGTGAGTTGTGTGTTCAGGAGACAGACCAGCCTCAAGCTCGGCTTTCAGCCACAACTTCCAAGTGGGATCAGGGCCTCTCCAGCCCTTTCCAATTCTGTCAAGGCAGCTGCTTCTAGGACTTGTGAGCAACCCTCTCCCATCCTGGAGGGAAGAGACATACACACTTCACCGCCCCCCACTCCCCTCTGTTAGCACTCTGCTGTGTTCTGAGCCATGTGCTCCTTGGCGCCTTTGCTGGTCCAAGCCACTGCCATGGCTCACCTGGGTCTGCGCAGTAGTCACTGGTCTCCCTGCTGCCACCATGCTCCCTACAACCCATTCTTAACACAACCATAATTCTTGTAAAACCTGAGTTGCATCATATGCCTCCTCTATTCCAAATCCTCTGTGGTTCCCCACCTCAGGCAGAACAAACTCTACAGCCTTACCACAGGCGATAAGGCCCCGCAGGGTCTGACCACCATTACAGCTCTGTCCTCAAACATCTCCCACCGTGCTCTCCTCACTAACCAGGTTCCAGTCAACCAGCCAGTCTTTGAAGGTGGCACATATTCTGGCCTCAGGGCCTTTGTACTTGCTCTTCTCCTGCCTAGAATGCTCTTTCCCTCAAAACCTGTGTGACTCCTTACTTCACCCCTTTAGGTCTTCACCTGGAGGTTCCCTTCTTAGTGAGGCCTTCCCTGACCACCGTTCTAAAACTGTACCCCCCAGTGCTCCTTATCCCTTTCCTCTGTTTTGTTTTTTTCTATTTTTCATCATCCATCCACTGTGTCACGATCTAACCGATTTAGTTCATTTATCATGTCTCCACCAGCACCACTACTAAAATGTAAGCTGTTTTTTTTTTAGTTACCATATTCCAGAAGAGATTTGTGTCTCTTTTGTTCATAGCCATAGCCCCAATGCCTGTGCATAGTAGGTGCTCAACAAGTCTTTATTCAGTGAATGAATAATTGACTCTTTCCCCAACTAGCATGTGAGCCCTTTGAGAAAAGAGACCCTTTTTTCTCCCCTAAATAAGTTATTAAATATAAAGGTCTTAAAAGAGTGCCTGGTAGGGTTCATGCAATAAAAGCTAGTAGTTGCCACCAATATTATCAACTCATTTCCTCTGATCCTGGGCACCAGGTAAACACAAAAGAATGCTTGTTGAACAAAAGGATGAATGAGGGCCGTGGGTCCTCCTGTACTTCCCAGGAGGCAACTGGCGAACTTCGGTCCTGCTAGCTGTAGGGCTGGGCCCAGGAGCGTGTTGGGTCCAGATTGCAGAGGAGCACTGCACAAGGTAGCAGCCATTCACGGTAACGTTTGTGGAGCACTCACTTTGTGCCAGGCCCTGGGATCACAAAGATGATTTTGACCTGGCCCCGGTCCTTGAAGAACTCGGAGTTAGGGAGAGAGGCAAGTTAAACTTTCATATGTAGGAGTTGGATGGGGAGGGAAGGACAGAGGCTGGAAAGACTCCAAAGAAAGGTCGGTTGAGCTGAATGTGGAAGGATAAGAACAAGTGAGTCAGATAAAGGCAGGTAGGTACTCATGTTCCCCTTCTTTGGTCCTCAATCCCCGCATTTGCTCCTTAATGGTGATGGATCATAGGACTTTCAAGGCCCCTCTGGGCACCGACTGCTGCTACTCTGTGGTCTTTGGCCTCCGGACCCTGGAGCTGTGCTGTGGTTTCTGCTGCCCTCTGCTGGAGACTGTTGGTGGCACTTAAGTCAAGAAAAGCTACGTCCAACTTTTCCTTTTCCTTTCCTTCCTTCTCTAAAATGAGCAACACTATCCAATCCGCCCCTCACAACACCTTCCACCTCTCCAGCACTCAATAAAACAACACTTGCTTGTCTCTCAGCTAAAAATATATTCTCAGTACATATTATTGACAAATAACTCGAAACCAGAAAACATAAAGAATTTATAACTATTATAACCCAGCAATCCCACTCCTAAGTAGCTATGTACCAAGATAAATGAACACATATGCCCACACTAGACTTCCACATGAATGTTCTTGGTAGGTTTATGCATAGTACCCTCAAACTGGGAACATTCCAGTGCCCATCAACTAGTAGGAAGATGAAATGAATTGGGGTAAATTCACACAATGGAATACCAATCAGCAACAGGAGGAACGAACTATTGAAAAGCTTTACAGTGAGTGAAAGAATCCAGGCACAAATGAATACATATTACATGAATCATTTAAATGAATTTCTAGAGCAAACAAACCTATAGTAACGAGAAGAGTAATGAGAACAGGGCTGGGTTTGGGGGCTGAGGATGGAGTTGAGAGTGCAGCATTAGCTGCGGAGGAGCGCAGGCAAGTCTGGGAGGTGAGAGAAATGCTTCTTTAAAGTTTAGATTGGGCTGCTGGTTACACAGATGAACACACTTGCCAAAACTCATCAAATTAAGACATTGCACTGAGAGAAATGAGCCACACAAAAACAAATGTGTAGTTCCCCATTTCAGGTACTTAGAGCAGTCACACTCACAGAGACAGAAAGTAGGATAGAGGCGAACGGGGCTGTGGAGGAGGAACCAGGAGTCGCTGCTCAATGGGGACAGAGTTTCAGTTCGGGGCTGGGGGAAAGTCCTGGAGATGGTGGTGATGGCTGTTGCACAATATGGGTGGTGTTAATGTCACTTAAAAGTGGTTAAAATGGTATATTTTATGTTAAATATATTTTACCGCAATAAAAAAATCTAAAAATTATTATGAAACTGTGCACTTTTAAGTGGGTATGTTTTTATTGTTTGTCAATTATACCTCAATAATATAAAGTTGATTTTTTAAAGTCTGCAAGGAGGAATGTTCCTGTCTTGCTCTTCCTCAACTATTGTAGCTTTTCCAGGTGGTGGTCTGCAAAGGGAACTGTGTAATGGGACGGACCACAGACATCCGTTCAATTTCTGCTTCTGCCACTTACTAGTCTTCTAATCAGGCAAGACATTGGTCTCATCATGTACATGGAACCAATCTCGATTTAAGGATTAAATTAAGCAATACACCTTAAGGGCTGAGGAGGGCAGCAAATGGTATAAAATTGCCGTTGTCCCTTTAGACCGAGAGTGATAAGGGAAAGGTGCCCTAAAAAGGGTGTGGGGCTGGTTGACGATCCGGAGCGAGCGCATTCGCCCAAGTTCGTTGTGCGGGCTGCGCGAGGTGGACGCTGGCCGCCAGGGGGCGCCCCGCAGAGGCTGTAGGCTGGAGCGGAGACTCGGCGGGAGGCTGCTTTCCAGTATCACACCCTCCCACAGGGTGTTTGTGGGAAGCAGGAGGGGGTGGCTTTCCCCCGCTACCTTTCCGGAGCTCAGATGCGGACAGTCAGATGCGGCCGGTCGGTCCCCAACTTGTCTTCAATGAAATCACCACCGCTGACAGCACTTGCAAGGTGCAATGCTATTGACTCCCCTCCGCAAGCCCACTTTGCAGACAGGAAAGCTGAGTCCCGGGAGGTGCAGTGGTCCGGGCCGCACAGTTGTCGGAGAGCTGCCCTTCTCCAGTCTCATCCCAGTCTACTCCGGTCCCGGCTTCCGCGGGTCTGTGCTCCTTGGTCTCTGCCGTCCCACCCCAACACCGTTTTCCTACCAGGTTCCACGGATCGTCCCGCTCCCGGCTCTCGGCTTCCTTGTCAAAACTTCCTGCCTCGGCGCCGGAGTCCCACCTCCTTCCTGCCCCCCGCCCCTCCTCTTTCCCCCGCCCTGCAGGCCACAGCCTTCGGCTCCCATCACTCCGCTGTCGGGCTGGGGCTCCACACAGACCCTCATCCCACCCGTCACCCGGGCCACCCGGCAGTCCGCACCCCAGGTCGACGGGGAGAAAGGACCCTCGGCAGGTGAGTGACTTCACCCCGCACCCCGGGGGAAGGGCAGGCGGACTCTGAAGTCCCCTCTGAGTTGAAGTCTGAGCCCCCAGGGTCAGGAGTGGCGCGGGGGCCAGGAGGAAACTCCAGGCGGCTCCATCCACCAGGGTCAGAGATAGAGATGCGAAAGGCTAGATGTAGTGGAGAGGGGCCCAAGGGGGTTGGGGTTGTCTTGCAAAATAAAGCAACAGGTACATGACACGCAAATAAGGCAGCTTCCCGAGCCCCTGCTGCAACCGGGTGAGTCCAGGGCAGCCTCCAGCTGCTTCCCGCCCCGGAGCTGGAGGGACAGGGAGTACCAAGTCCTCTACGTGTCTGAGGGGAGCGTTCAGAGCACCCACAGTGGAGTCATGGCTGCTAAGTTGGAATCTGCTCTGCTCCTTACTACCTGTAGGACCTTGGTCAGCTACCCCACTTTCTCGTTTCTAAAAGGGGAATAATAATACATAGTGCCTACCTCATGGAGTGGTTGTAGGCTTGGATGAGGAAAAACCTGTCTCCTGGCCAATTGTTTTTTAATCGGGTTGCCCTTCTCCCCTCCGGGAGAAGGGTTTGAGGAGGATGTAGAGAAGTGACCCAGGTGTGCAGGCTCCTGGCACTCAGAGCTTTGCTAGTGTTGGGGACTAGGAAGTTGACCAAAGGTCTCAGGCACCTGGGTCCTCATAAAACCCTCTGGGCTTGGGATGATTTGAGGTAGCGCTAAGAGCAAGACCAGTGTAGTGTAGGGGAGGTGACGTTAGCCAGGGACAGGTCCAGATCCACGAGCCCAGCCCTAGTAAGGCCATCCCTCACCCTCCATGTCCAGCAGGACTCTCTGCTCTCCTGGCCCTTTATGAGTGGCCTCCCCTGGGCCTGGGTGGAGATCCCCAGGGATGGGAACAGTCTGTGCTAGTCTGAGGTTCCCAGGCTCAGCCAGACCTCTCTGCCCCAAGAAAGACCGGGCAAGGCGTCATTTCTAAACTCTGGCCTAAGCGGGGCCTAGGGGACAGACAGCTGCTCTCTGAACCCCATCCCACCCCATTCATGACATAAGACCTGAGTGTGTGCACATGTGAGCCAGAGTGTGGGGGCAGCTCTCCCATCTCCTGTCATCTGTGCCCTGCTGCTGCCTCTCCCACTTCTGAGGTCCCCCGAAGTCTACCCACCATACTTGTTGCTGCAGTTGGGGCTACCTTCTCTGCCACCTAGGAGCTGGCTTGGTAGCCAGGCTCACCTCTCTGTCTTCCTCTCTTCACTGGGAGGTGAAGCCCATGGTTGGCATGTGTTTCTCCACTGTCCCCACCCCTACCATTCCCTATCAGACTTTCCCAGAGGAGGAAACTCCAGGCAGCCCATCCACCAATCGGAAACCTGGGCAGAGATAGAGGTCACTGGGCTGCTGTTTGCCTCCCCATCGACATGTGCTGCTGGGAAGGGGCTGGGATGCTACCCAGCCTCTCTTCCTAGCCTTGGAAGCCTGAGAAAGAGGACTCTTGAGACACTGAGGGGCTCTGGGGCCCACCCTAACAGTGGGGAGAGAGCTCTGGCACATGACCTTTGAGGAGAAGCCAGCAGGAGGAAAAAGATAATGCAGGGAAGGAGAAAGACAGAGATATAGAGACATAAATATGGAAACAGAAGAAGAGACTTAGCGACTTTTAGAAGCAAAAAGGTCCAGAGGGGGAAGAAAGCCAACTTAGAAAAACAGAGCAGAGACCTAGAGAAGGAACAAGAAGGATGGAGAGACTGAGGGAAGACAGAGGGTCAGAAGACCAAAAAGAAGCCACAGGGAGAGAAGGACCTAAGGGGGCTGCATGGGCTGGTCCAGACCCAGTTGGTTGTCTGTACGACCTGGGACAAATTCCTTAACCTTCCTGGGATACTTCTTCATCTACAAAAATAGGAAGCATCCTAGCACCTACTTCCAGGATGGCTGAGAGCATGAAAAGAAAGGATCTAGCCCACAGGATATACTTAACAAGGGGCAGTGATTGGTATTACGGCGCCCTGTATGGCAAGATAGAGGTCTCCAAGGGGGAACAACATGTGGGTGGGTCTTGGGGCCCCCTGGGTCCCCTGTCCTGCCTGTCCTCCACACAACTCCCTAAGTGGTGGCATCTGGATCCTAGTCCCTCTGTTTGGAAGGAGGTGTGGACAGTGGGGAGACATTGTTCCTGTGTTGGAGGTGCCACCCCATCCTCTTGAGGTGACTCAGTACCGTACTGTGGCACACTCATCCCTCAGGAACGTGGAGGCCAGCCCTTGGGGACTCTGGCTGGAGGCCGGAGGGTCAGGTCTGGAGCCGCCTTTCACTTTGTAGCATTGGTAGTTCTGTCCGGAACCCTACCTTTCATCATCTTGAGGGCCTGGAAGGAGGGCCAGTTCTGCTGTCTAGTGAGCCAGGGAGAGGCCACAGCCTCCGAACATCTCTCTCTCTCTCTCCCATTCTCCACAAAGTAAGATCAAGCCTTACTGAAGTCGGGAAGGATTTCAGTCCATTAGTCCACCCACCCCACACAAATGTGTAGTTGCTGCTGGCTGCTGCCAGGCTCTCTGGGTGCATGCAGCTGGGTGCACGCAGCTGGGTGCCGGTGGTGCTGGCGATGCAGTGGAGAGGGAGGCAGAGAAATGCCCTGACCCCAAGGAGCTCCATTCCAGTGGGGAAGACGGACCTGGACAAAAACACAATGGCTATGGGGCGGGACCCAACACCTGGTGGGCCGTCATCCCTCTACTGAAGCCTAGGAAAGGAGTTAGATTGTGGGGTGGAGGTGGGGGGCGTCCAAGCCTGGTGGGAAACCAGACTCACAAACCAGCAGTCACAAGTGGGGTCTCATTACCGAATTAGCCCATGAGACTGAGGCCTTCCAGGGGCTGTGAATTTCTGGGTTGGCCTGGGTTAGCCCCACACGCCCCCCGAGGAAGGGTGCTGGCGTCAAGTCTTTGGCTGAGGTCTTCGGAAGTATGGATCCATGTCCAGTTTGAGGCTGGGCTTGGGGCAGAATGTGGAGAGAACAGCCCAGGTCTCCTTTGGGCGAGGGTACTGGGGGGTCCCTGTGGTGATGACGGCAGGGAAGAATGGGTGAGGTCTAGAGCCACTGAAGGGGCTTCCTGGAAGAGGCCAGCCTGAAAGGATAGGTAGGACCTAGGCATTTCAGGGGTGCCCTGGGCAGAGGTGGCTGTGTGGAAGAGGCATCTGGAGGAAGCGGGCTGTCCAGTATGATGGGACAACGGGGGCAGAAGCCATGGAGCTGGACATCTGGTGGGGCTTGCCCTTTGACACCTTTTTCCTGTGGTGTAGGGAGCCACAGAAGGCGTTAGAGAAGGGTGGTGGCTGGAGCTGGGCTGCGTTTTCTGGGGGTGGCAGTGAGCACCCCCTGGTGGTAGACCAGAGGGGAGCCTTCTGTTGGAGCCAGGGTTGCTCCCTGGCCTGTTACTCCAGGATCTCCCTCCACCTACTGCCTTTTTGTTTAATTTTCACCTGAGGACAGTTTTTCATTGCTTCCAAAGAAAGGTGAAGGGAGAGAGGAAAGGAGAGAAACATCGATTGGTTGCCTTCTGTATGCACCCAGACCGGGGATTGAAACTGCAACCTTTTGGTTATGGGATGTTCCACCCAACTGAGCTGCACCATCCAGGGCTGCTTTGTTTTCTGAAGGAGAATTTTAGTCCTTAGTTGCCTCTGACAACCAGCCGACCCTCGGGCAAGTCAGTTTACCTGAGACCCCATGGTCTGTCCTGTGAAGTGGGAATGACTGTCACTAGCACCTAAGGGTGGTGACGAGGGTCAGGACTGGCTCTGGTGGCAGCCTCCCGTAGGTGTTGAGGTGTTTGGTGAATCAGAATCCCTGCAGTTTCCCTGTTTCCTGATGAGTAAACAAGTCAGACAGAGGACCCTCTAGCTTCTGTTTCCTGAGCCACAGAGAACACAAGGCCGGCCCCTCACCCCTGCCCTTTCCCCGCCCGGCCTCTGGCACATACGCGCAGGCTTCCTGTCCCTCCGTCTGGCAGCCAGCCCTTGTGTGCTGAAGGCCTGGCTTGGCTGGATGTAGGAGGGCTGTGTGCTTGCGCGTACAAGCATGCACATGTGTGCCCTGAGTGGCGTGTGGAGCTGGGTGAGAGCACATCCATGTGTGGGTAGCGAGGGGGAGTCTTCCAACTGGGTCTCACTGAGTGGGGAGGACTAAGGGACCCTGTCTCCATGGCAAGGATAAGTTAGGAAAGGACATAGAGAAACAGACGCGGAGACAGGAGAGATGCAAGTCAAGGCAACCTTGGCGCCAAGCTGAGACGCGTGTCTCAGTGAGCGGATCGCGGCTGGAGTTGAGCTTCCAGCTCACACTCAAAGGCAGATTCCCTAGTGCAGTGAACATTCCACCCAACTCTGCACGGCAGCCTTGACGTAGGAAAGGATGGAGGCAGTAACACAGAGACCAAGAAACTGATGGGGAAGAAAAAAAGGAGGAAAGTGGAGAGTTTCTGATGAAGAACAAGATAAAAGGCAAAAAGAAAGAGGCAGCGAGCCTAACACTTGAGGGTTCTGTTTCCACATGAACACAGGTCCCCTGGGCCACCTCTGGTCTGAGGCTCTGTTCCAGGGTGGTCACTGGGACCAGCAGTTCCAGCCCTCACTGAGTCCTGGGAGATGGGGGTGGGGGCTATTCTCCCATTTTACAGATGAGGAAGTAGAGGCTCTCAGGGCTCAACTGCCATGCCTGAAGTCACATAGCTTGTGACAGCTTGTAAGTACCAGAACCTTTGGATTCCAAGTTGGGAAGAGGAGAGAGAAAGAGCAGACACAGGCCAGTGGGACCAAGCAAGGAGTTGGAGGTGGTGCTCAGGCCGGGGGCTAGGGAAGCAGAATCCAAACAACTTGCCTGTCAACCGCCTTTGGCTTGAAGAAGTGCCTGGTAGTAAGTCCACTGTGCTGGGGATCAGGTTCTGGGGGATCTGGGCAGGCCCCTCCCAGTCCCACTTCCTTTCTCTCTCTCAGCATCTAAGTCCCCATTCCTATTCCTGGATCATCCTGGGGGTTCTTCAGAAAAAAAAAAAAAACAAGAAACAGCTTTTCCTGGAATAAATGCACAGAGGGTGTAACAGCGCCAAGGGGCATGGTGATGGGTGCAGGACCGAGACAGCTGACGTTAACTGAGCATATTGTGTAAGGGCTCTAAGCGCTTTACCTGCACTAACTCATGCATTAGTCCGCACGGCCACCCTACCAAGGGAAGGACTCTCATCTCCCCATCTTACAGATGGGATCCACGCCCGGGCTTGAGCGGGGCTGGGAGGGCAGGCAGAACTCGCGGGTACCCTCTGCTGCACCACCTGCCAGAGAACAGACGCTGGGAGGGATGGGTGAGGATGGCCCTCTTGCTGCCTCACTTCGTCAGCCCCGCTCTTGCTGTTTGTCTTCGATAGAAATGGACCGTCTGTCCACCAGGAACTGTGCGCCCTCCCAGAGGCCTCAGACTCACTCTCCTCCCCCTTCCTGGGGCTGTGGCACAAAGAGGGTAGGGGACTCTGCACTGGAGGAAATCGGGTTGAACTTGGAGAAGAGCAGGGGAGGGCGAGCTGGGGTGGGCCCCGTGTGGGCTTGGGGGTAAAGAGGGCGCGGATGCCGGGGGGCTGTGCAGATGGAACTGAGGACTGGGGCCTGGCCTGGAGCCCAGCTGCTTCGCATCTCGAGGTGGAGGAGAGATTCTTGACTGTAAACACATCCCCGTTCCCACGCCCCTGATCTCCATTCCTGCTGCAGCCCTGCCCCCATCCCCTCCTCCCACCGGGCTTCTCCTCTCCTCATAACTGAGGCTATTAAAAAGAGATACAAAGCCCTGGGATTCCAGCTCCGACTCTGAAAAGA
Source organism: Tonatia bakeri (assembly GCA_004024845.1). Lineage (NCBI taxonomy): Eukaryota > Metazoa > Chordata > Mammalia > Chiroptera > Phyllostomidae > Tonatia > Tonatia bakeri. Next base: position 23,460 of record PVIA01004262.1, read on the forward strand.
CTGGAACCATTGGGAGGCCTCTGCCAGCTCTGATACTACGGGATGTGTGGCTTTGGGCAAGTGACTTACTCTCTCTTTACCTTCCTTATCTGTAAAATGAATAATAATTCCTGCCACAGTGGACTGATATAAGCTTTAAATAAGATGATCCATATAAATTGCTCAGCACCCTGCCTTACTCAACACAGTAACCAATGTGTGGGGTTACATTATCATTCTTACTATGAGGGAAGGTGTCTGGGTCTCTTAAACCAGAGATACAGTGGAGGATGGAAATTAAGGGAGGCTGGGGGGGCTTCTGTAAGGGAAGAAGCAGTAGGGAATGCTGGGGGTACATCTCAGTGAATGAATTGAGGGCCCTGGGGTGGGATGGGGTGCTAGCAGTTGCCTGATTTAAACCCTTGAGGGGCTCATGTAGTCACAAGGGCCCAATGCTGCTGGACTGGAGGGCTGGGAGAAACTAGACCAGGGCCTCAGGTCCCCTTGCCCTGTAAGAACAAGGAATCCAAAGGCAACAACGCTAGGAAGCCAGGCTGGGGCTCTGGGCTCCGGACCAGGCCTGTGCTCTCTCCCCAGGGGCTGAGGCAGGTTGGGCTCCCCATCTCATCTCCCCACTCCTTGCTGACTACCCACTGGTCTCCCAGACCCCACCCTGGCTTCCAGCCCCATCACCAGACAGCTGATGCTTCCTCTGATCTCCAGTCCTACCTTGAAGCCCTTTGGGAAAACAATCTCCTCACTCTCCACTCAGCTACCTTCAGGCCATCGGAGCCTAGCTGTCCTCACGCTCCCTGTCCACCTCCAGACCCCTCTCAGAGCCCCTGGGTGAAACATTCCCTCTAGAAGTCAGTTGGGAGGAGGTGATGGTGGGAGGGGGCTGATGTGAATGGAGGAAGGACTTCCTGTGGGCCAGACCAGTCTGCTTGACCCCTCCTCCTGTGCGTCTACTCAGATCCTCCTGCTGCAGGTTTTGTCCACCTCACTGCGGCCTCAAAGTGGGGACAGCTCCTGGCCAGGGCAAGCCTAGGTCCTGGTGTGGTAGGAGGTGAGGCTTGCCTAGGGATAACCCTGGATGCAGACAGACAGTGTTCCAGCCTCAGGACAGGGGCTCCCGTGCCACAGCTACAGTGGGGGTCCAGCAAGAGGGGAATGTGGAAGGGAGAGATGTGTGGAGGGCTCAGGGTCCTGCCCGTGGCTGTGGCTGCTGAGCACTTGGGGGAGACATGGAAGAGGGGCAGCTGGGAGCATGCAAGGTGAACGCTGGACCTGGGAAGGTGGCGAGAGCAGGGGAAGGGCAGAGGGTGCAGTTTTGGGACATTGGGAGGAGCCAGCTTTGAGAGGCAGAGGATAGCATTTGTGTGGGAGGCTGTGGGGTGGCGCAGCGGGACAAGACGTGGGATCTGAAGGATACTACTGCTCTCTGAGGACAGGCCGAGCCCCCTCACCCACTCAGAGGGAGCCACAGTGCTCAGCTCAAGAGAGAAGCCACTGGAAAGAAGCTCCTGGCCTTAAGCCCCCACATCCACCTTCTGAGCTGAGGGCGGTGGGAGGATGGAGCCACCCCCACTCTCTGCTGCCCTCTCCCAAATACACACATTCCAGCTCGTCTTGATTTCCTGTTTTCAGGCTCTGTGTTCCGAGCACCAGGATTCCCGAGGACACTCTCTGGCTGAGGCCACGTCGCCCAACTCAGCTGAATTTCTCAAGTCCCAGGATGCCCTAGGGCCTGGTGAGTGACTTCTAGTGAGTTGCAGTGGGAACCGAGGGCCGAGGGAGGAAGCACAGAAGCCAGAAGTGGAGATGTGCCTCCAGGGAGCTGCCGTGGGGACGGCCGGCCGGTGGCGCCGTGGTCCTGCTGCTCCAAGGGACTGCAGGGCTCTGGGGAGAGATTTGCAGTGGGAAGGAGGCCACCTGGGGAGGGCAGGTGGGCCACCCTTGGGCTGAGAGGCATTTCTGTGGGGCCGTGCTTGTCGGGGAGCCCGGCGGAGTCAGGGAGCACCTCTCTGGCTCCAAGACCCAGAGGGAAGGAGTGCAGCCCCAGCTGGAGCTGTGGGGCCCCTGGGAGTGTGTGGGTGGGGGCATGGGTTGGGCAGGCATCAGGCATTCCGGAGATGCTCAGGGGTGTAATGGGCTAGGAACCTGACCTTCCTGCTCCAAAATCACAAGCAGATGTGGGTGCCTCTGGGAGGCATAGAGCAGGAACCAGGGAAAGTTTTAGGAACTTTACACATGGAATCTGAAACCAGCTGCGGGGGTGGCCACTCAGGAGCAGAACAGATCCATCTGAGTCCTGACCTGCTCCCACTCACTGGGTGAGACTGAGGGTAGAGGGGGAGAGGAGCCCGTTTCCAAGTGGCTGACAGGGTGGCCAGAGGAGGGTGAGTGCCTCTCGTTACACCCGAGGCCTGGTCAGGGGGTGATAGTGCCTGGAGTTGGGTGCGGCGACGTGCCAGCCGGTGTTTAACAATCACTCGGTGTGTGTCTGCGTGTGGCTGGCCCGGGTTCATTGGTCAACTTCCACAGCGTAAATAATTCCCCATGCCTGATTTCAAGCTGCTAGTGTGACATCAGGAGCTGGGAGGAGACGGGCTCCGCGCTCTCACAGTCGGTAGGAGCGGTGCCAGCACACCAGTGGGAAAGGGGTCTCCTTCAAGGTCACCTGGACCCACCCTACCTACTCCCATACCATACAGCAGGAAGCCTGCCACTACATCAGGGTAGTTTTGGCCTCTGCCTGCATACATCCAGTGATGGGGAGCTCACCGCTGGGGTTGCTGATTCCGTTACTGAACTGCTTGGACCGTTTGCAAGTTCTTCCTCCCGCTGACTCTAGTTTCCCTCTTGGTGTGAATATCGAAGTGGCCCGGTAGGGGCTGAACTGGGGACTGGGGACGCAGAGATAAAAGGTACTGGTCCCTGCCTCCAGAGGTCATGGTCAGGGAATGGGCATTGCAGCAGTGGTGTGGGGGAGGGGGACGGTGCTGGGGGCTCCAGAAGGAACAGGTGGGGCAGTCTGGTAGTGGGGGTTGAGGAGCAGAGCAGAGAAGGAGAGGTGGCATGTGGGGCTAGACCTGGAAAGGTGAGGGCTCAAGGTGAAGAATGGAGGAAGCAGTTGTGAGAGGCTCCGAGGCGCACGGGACACCGCCCAGGCAGGGATGAGACCTGGGGAGCTGAGGCCAGGGGAGTCCCCTCTGCTGCCACCCCTGCTCAGGTCTTTGCAAAGATTTGGTCCTCTAGGCTTGTGGCTGCAGTGCCCCTCACCGGCCATGTCCTGTTGCAGGCCTCTGCAATGTCGCCACCTCTGTGCTCCCTCCTTCTGGCCCTGGGCCTGGGGCTGGCTCGAACCCTCAACCCCAGTGACCCCAACACCTGCAGCTTCTGGGAAAGGTGAGAGGGGCCCCGATGTGCCTTCAGGACTCCAAGCACCCAGCTCCCCATTCTCCCTACTAGGGCTCCTCTGCCTGGGTCCTCCTCTTCCCTCCCTTCCTCTCTCCGCCCTTTACCTCCCCCCTTTTTCTGCTTCTGCTTTCTTTGCTCCCCTCGAAGGCTGCCTCCGACTCTGTCCCCATCTCTGACCTTGTCTCAGTCTCCATCCCAGTTCTGACCCTGCCTGTCTTTCCTTTACCCCGGTCCCTTGGTCCCTGTGGGAGGCTGGCTGCAGGACAGAGCACAGGGTGGCCATTCACTGTGTGTGGGGCAAGCAGAGGAACCGGCCCAGGGGGAGCAAAGAGGGCAGGTCTGGGAAACAAGGCCTGTGGCAGGATTTGGCCAGAAGTGCTTCAACCCATGTCCGTCAGTTACACCCAGGGTTAGCTCTTGCTCGTCTCCCTGCATGGGAGGAGGCGGAAGGAAAATTTGACAGCTCTGGTTCCATAGGGTGAGAAGGGGCTCTGATGGAGGGGTGTTCCAGAGCTATTATAATTCTAGGAGGATTCCTTCAGATTGGGGGGCAGGGTGGGAGTCCATCCTAGGCTTGGGGGAGCAAGCCCAGGTGTTGGGGTGGTGATTCCCTGCAGTGGCCAAGCCTCACAGCCCTGCTTCTCATGGCATCTGTACCAGCTCAGGCCTCTCCCTGCCCTGAGCCTCTGGCCCTTTCCTGTCCTGCAGCTTCACTACCACCACCAAGGAGTCCTACTCCCGCCCCTTCAGCCTGCTGCCCTCAGAGCCCTGCGACCACTCCCGGGAGAGCCCTCACACCTGCCGGCAACCCACGTGAGTGCCCTGACCTCCTCTGTGGGCAGATGTGCTGCCCCTGCTCCTACACACCCTCGTGCTCTTCTCAGAACCTTTAGAGTTTAGAGGAAGCTTCTGGCCTCCGGGCACTGAGGGGTGGCGTGTGCTCTACTCCCTCCCAGCACAGAGCGTTGGGCAGTGCCCCAGGCCTTCCGCAGTGCTGCACTGTGTGAGGGGGGCGCAGGGGCTGCAGAAGGGAGACTGAGGCCCTTCCGGGTCTTCCCAGGGTTGTCTACCGGACTGTCTACCGCCAGGTGGTGAAGACGGAGCACCGAAGGCGCCTGCAGTGCTGTCGGGGCTTCTACGAGAGTGGCGGGGTCTGCGTCCGTGAGTCCTGGGTGGGGCCGTGGAATGGGAGCGACCAGCCCACCCTTCCTAGTCCTTCCCTGAATCTACCAGGGCAGGGCTACTCCTCTGACCTTTGGGTGTCCCCCCTCCTCTCCCTCCCCTGGCCTTGTCCCTAAGGCCACGGTTTCTCGGGTCCTACCTCTGTCTCCGGCTGACCCCATGTTTCTCCCATCCCCTCTCTCCATGTCCCTCAGCAGTCTCTGTCCCTGCGTCTCCGTCTTTCCAAGCCTCTCCCTCTGTTTTCGGTTTGCCTGTGTATCTGTCACTGTGTGTCCGGGGTCTCATTTTCTGGGTCTGCCTCTGTCTCTTCCTGTCCCTGTCTCTCCGTTGCTATCTGTCTCTGACTTGTTGATGTTCAGTCTCTTCTGCCTCTTGCCCCCAGCGCCCTGAAACGCCCACACGGACCTGCTCTGCCCCCTCCCCTTGCCTCACACCTGGCCCATCATCGGCCCATGCCCAGCCTGACCTGCCCTGGACCCCACTCTCTCTCTGGATAGCATCCATGACTAATTGCTACTGAGACCCTCTCCCCATTTTCTCAAGGTACTTTGAGAATTTCACAGAAAGGGGCTGAGCAGCCTGGAAACCTTGGACCTTGTCAAGCTCTGACCTGAGCTGCTACCCCTCAGTCTTTCTGCATTTTAGAGGCAGAATGGCTGCTCGGAGAACCCCAGGTCCCTGGTGTGGGAGGAAGATGGGGTTAGGCTTCAGAGAACAAAGGTGGGTAAGGGCAGGGCTGCAAGCCTCTTCACATTACCCCATCTCTGCTCCAGCGCTGTGTGCCCAAGAGTGTGTCCATGGCCGCTGCGTGGCACCCAATCAGTGCCAGTGTGTGCAAGCCTGGCGGGGTGATGACTGCTCCAGTGGTGAGTGCCTAGTGACTGCAGGCCCTCGGCACACCCTCCTTACCAGGGCACAGGTGCTTAGGACCCCAGAGCAGTTACCCACCAGAGCCCCACTGGGATGTGCACTCTGCTGCTTTCCCCAGAGAAGTGGTGGTTTGGGCCAAGCCAGACATAGGTGTATGTGGGGGCTGGGAAACTGAGTCAGGGATTAACTGGTGACTGAGAAGGGGTGAGACCCCTCGTGACCCCCTTCTCCACTCCTCATCTCACAGATTGTGCTCCAGGAGTGTGGGGGCCACAGTGTGACAAGCCCTGCAGCTGTGGCAACAGCAGCTCCTGTGACCCCAAGAGTGGGGCATGTTCCTGCCCCTCTGGCCTGCAGCCCCCGCACTGCCTGCAGCCCTGCCCCCCTGGCCATTATGGCCCTGCCTGCCAGTTCCGCTGCCAGTGCCATGGGGCGCCCTGTGACCCCCAGACTGGAGCCTGCTCATGCCCTCCAGAGAGAACAGGGCCGAGGTATGTAATGGGGGACGAGCACACTAATGGGGTCACAGGCATATGTGGGCATATGAGGGGATTGACAGGATTTCAAATGTGGGGATGGACTCCAGAGGCCAAGGCCCTAGACCCAGCTCTGCCACTCACTCGCTGAGTGACCTTGAGCAAATCGTTGACTGTGAGCTTGCTCCCAGTCTGTGCAGTGGCAACAGTGGTGTCCCCATGGACAGGTTACTGTGAAGATATCATGAGAGCATGTGTGTGGAAGCATGTCATAAAGTGGGGCTAAGACAGGGACCCAAAGAACCTTGCTGCAAGGCAGGGCTCAGGGAGCCCTGGGGGTCACAGGAAGGAGAAGGTTCGCCTGGGTGGAGACCGAGCTCCGGAGGAGCCGAGACCCCCACACAGGCAGAGGCTTTCCCTCAGAAAGACAAGTGTGAGCGAAGGCGGAGGTGGGGCTGTGTCACTGCCATTAATAGGCCTGGAGATTTTTGCTTTCTGGTACCTGCAGTCCCCAATGTCGCGGGGAGGGGGGGGGACATTCACTGAACCCTGGAGTCAGACCTCCCTCCTGAGAGGGCCTGAGAGTGCTTGGCCGTCCCTTGGAGGCAAAGGGGGGTGGGTGCTGCTTGTTCATACACCGACATCACCTGCTTTGCCCAGCAGCTGTGATGTGTCCTGTCAGCTGGGCACTGTTGGCTTCTTCTGCCCCAGCACCTCTCCTTGCCACAACGGGGGTGTTTTCAAGGCCTCCCAGGGCTGCAGCTGCCCACCTGGCTGGATGGTATGAATGGCGGGCCTGTTGAGATGCAGTGGGAGTCTGGGGGCATTTCTGTGGGTGGTTCTCAGTAGGGTTCTGAGGTAGGTATATGTGAGGGGCTGGGCTGTGGGCCCTGGAGAGGTTTGAGGGCTCTTGGTATGGGAGGGTCAAAGTGTCCTGTAACCTCTGGGAGGGGGTCGGTGCCTGGGGCTCTGCCAATTTCTCACTCCACAGGGCACGATCTGTTCCCTGCCCTGTCTGGAGGGCTTCTATGGATCCAACTGCTCCCAGGAATGTCACTGTCACAATGGTGGCCTCTGTGACCGATTCACTGGGCAGTGTCGCTGTGCTCCAGGCTACACTGGAGATGGGTGAGTGGCATTGGCCAGGGCGGAAGCAGTGGGAAGCGGACCAGGAGGGGTGGGTGTAGCTAGGCTCACTCAGCTGGGCTCACAGGTGCCGCGAGGAATGCCCCGTCGGCCGCTTTGGACAGGACTGTGCTGAGACATGCGACTGCGCCCCCGGGGCCCGCTGCTTCCCAGCCAATGGTGCGTGTCTGTGCGAACACGGCTTCACCGGGGACCGCTGTGCCGAGCGCCTCTGCCCCGACGGCCTCTACGGCCTCAGCTGCCAGGTGCCCTGCACCTGCGACCCAGAGCACAGCCTCAGGTGGGCCGCGGGACACTTGTCACGGATTTAGGAGGCCAGTTGGAGAGGCCTTTGGTGCTGAAGCCTCCGGAATCACAAAAAGCGCCAGGGGCATATCCAAGGGCGGGACAGATGTCACAGAAGGGAAAAGAAGGGCCTTGGGGACAGAGAAGTGGGGCGCTCTCAAAACAGCACCGAGCCATCCTTGTGCCCCCTCACTTGGCAACACGGGCTGTTCCCCATGAAGGGGTCCGAAGGTCGGCTCGCGGCCGCGGCTCAGAGCACACCGCCCGCCTCCGTCCGCAGCTGCCACCCGATGAGCGGGGAGTGCTCGTGCCAGCCCGGCTGGGCCGGCCTTCACTGCAATGAGAGCTGCCCGCAGGACACACACGGGCCCGGCTGCCGGGAGCATTGCCTCTGCCTGCACGGCGGCCTCTGCCAGCCCGACAGTGGCCTCTGCCGGTGTGCACCCGGGTACACGGTGAGGCGCGCCCTGAGACCTGGCCGCGGGACTGGGGGGAGGAGGAAGAGCCGGTCCCTTCACTAGTCCGCCCACTGCCTTCAGGGCCAGCACTGCGCTAGCCTCTGTCCGCCTGATACCTATGGAGTCAACTGCTCCGCACGCTGCTCCTGCGAGAATGCCCTCTCCTGTTCACCGATTGACGGCACTTGTGTCTGCAAGGAAGGTAATGGGGTGGGTCGCTGAGAGGGAGGAATTGGGGGGCCGGGCCATGAAAAGAAGGGAGGGTCCAAGGGCAGGAGGGAAGCTGCAGGGTAAGGGCGGAGCCACTGGGCAGCAGTGAGCCATGGGAAAGTGGCCAAGCTACTTCCTTCCTGGAATCTCTGCTTTGCTTTTTCTTCAACTGCAAAAATCCCAATCGTTCTTAAAGGCCCAGGCCAGAAGTTCCTTCTTTGGTGCACATTGTTCACCCTCAGTGACACAGAACCACAAAATGGCAGCACCACAGAGGGCGCTGACATCTAGCAGGGGTGGCATGGTGGCAGTCTTTAGGCTGGATTCTGAAACAGCTGTGTTTAGTTTGGCTACTCTCTGTTATGTTTAGCAAATCTCCAGTCTCCAGTCCCCACTGCTCCCTATTGTCCCACATATGATCTGGATACATCCTTTAGTTAACCCCTTCACTTTTCAGAAGGGGCAACCAAGACCCAGAATGGAGTGGTGCATGGCCAGCAGCCATTTAGCCTTCTGTTCCGTATCCAACAGTTTATATGTTTGTCTCTTGTATGGGACCATGAGCACCCCCGCTCCACCACCCCACTCATAACACAGAGTCTGGCACAGCCAGTGCCCGGCGCGTCCTCACTCAGGAGGGAGCTGAGTCCCCATGCCTACCTGCGGACCCTCCCTCTTCCAGGCTGGCAGCGCGGCAACTGCTCTGTGCCCTGTCCACCTGGAACCTGGGGATTTGGGTGCAATGCCAGCTGCCAGTGTGCCCATGAGGCAGCCTGCAGCCCCCAAACTGGAGCCTGTACCTGCACCCCTGGGTGGCATGGGGCCCACTGCAAGCTCCCCTGTCCAGTAAGTGCTCAACAGCTTGCCTGCCTGGGGGTGGGGAGGGCATGGTGCCCCAGCCCTCAGGTGACTGGTCTGCCCTACTGTCTACTCTCTCTCAAAGAAGGGGAAGTTTGGTGAAGGCTGTGCCAGGCGCTGTGACTGTGACCACTCTGATGGCTGTGACCCTGTTCATGGACACTGCCAGTGCCAAGCCGGCTGGACAGGTGAGCATTCGGGGCATCCTGACCCCAGGCCTACTGTGGAGTTGGTGGTGCATCCCCTAGGAAGTGTATCTAGAAGAATCCCCATGGAAGGGGAGAGAGCCAGGCTCACCCTACTGATCTCTCCCACAGGTACCCGCTGCCACCTGCCCTGCCCTGAGGGCTTCTGGGGAACCAACTGCAGCAACACCTGCACCTGCAAAAATGGGGGCACCTGCATCCCTGAGAACGGCAATTGCGTGTGTGCACCTGGATTCCGAGGCCCCTCCTGCCAGAGACGTGAGGCCCCCTCCTCTCCCGCCTGCCCGCAGTGTGGCGCAGTGCGGTGCAGTGCTAGATGCTGGAAGCCTGCACCCTGCCCATCTTGCTTTCTCCCACGGATTCTGATCTTTGTGCCAGTTACTGCAGTAGGAAAGAGGGAGGGAAATAAGCCCAAATAGCCCTTGGGCTTATTGAGGGATGGCCCCTGCCCCCAATCACCAGGAGCATCTTTCTCCCAGCCTGTCAGCCTGGACGCTATGGCAAACGCTGTGTGCCCTGCACGTGTGCTAACCACTCCTCCTGCCACCCCTCGGATGGAACATGCTACTGTCTGGCTGGCTGGACTGGCTCGGACTGTTCCCAACGTACGTCTCTTCCCTGTTCCTGGGTGTTAAAGCCTCTGGACCTACCCTGATTCAGTCAGTTATGTAAACAATATAAAGAAATACTTATTGGGTATCACCTCCATTCTGGGTGCTAAGTCTGCAGCAACGATCAAGTAGGGAAAAGCAATTCCTTGCCCTTCTCCATGGGAGGCCTAGGAAGGGCAGGGGGTGAGGAAAGCCACAGTTTGGTTTTGAACATGTTCTTCTTTTTTTTTTGCACTTTTCAATTTATTTATTTATAAATAAATTGTTGCCCATGGCTTCTTTCCCACACAAATACATGAGCAACATCATGGAAAAGATTAACCCAAATCAACCAAGTGAGATAAATTTTGGAAAGGGAAATGAGAAGCTATGACTATGAAATAGGCTGGATGTGAGCTCGTCAGCAGGCAGGGTAGAGGAAAGGCATCCTGGTGAAGAGTTTTCCATAGAATTCAGTAATAACTATTAGATTATTTGCTAATGTCACATATACAAAAATTGTGCCTTAGATAGTATGGACATTTGTGTCTGTCATGTTCTAAAAACGAAGTCCAGAGTTACACCATGCAGGGCAGTTTGGGAGGCTTTTGTTGCCTGGCCCTGCTGTGTTGTTCTGAATGGCCATTAGATAGCTGAGTGTAGACTGTAAGTAGGCAGCTGGGCACATAGTCTGCAGATCAGCATTTATGAGTCATCTGAGTGTAGATACTGTTCAAACCTTGGTGTCCTTGGGGGACTGAAGCTGAGGGGCAGATATCAGTGATGCTGGGGGCTGAGAATTCATCTGGTGTGGGTGGGGCAGGGCTGGGCTCACACAGCAGACAGGCACCTTGTCTCCTGCAGCATGCCCTCCAGGACACTGGGGAGACGGTTGTGCCCAGCCCTGCCAATGTCACCATGGTGGGACCTGCCATCCACAGGATGGGAGCTGTTTTTGCCCCCCAGGCTGGACTGGACCCCTCTGCTTGGAAGGTACCAATAGAAGGGGAGCTCCATGTCCCTGTCCCCAAGTCAGCCCTGGTCCAAGGAGGAAACTACAGTGTCCTGACAACCTCTCATCCCCACACACCTCCTTGGCTCTCCTAGGCTGTTCTCCAGGGATGTTTGGTGCCAATTGCTCTCAACCATGCCAGTGTGGTTCTGGAGACAGGTGCCATCCAGAGACGGGGGCCTGTGTGTGTCCCCCAGGGCACAGTGGTGCCCCCTGCAGGATGGGTGAGTTCCTCTCTAGGTCCCCATCATCCTCAGGAAACCAGGACACGGGTCACTACCAGGATCTAGGCTCCTCAAGTAGGGGTCCTCCCATGCATGTCCCCCAAGCTCACTATCAGAGCTAAGACACTGTCCTGAATGACTGCCCTACCCACTAGGAAGCCAGGAGCCCTTCACTATGATGCCTCCCTCTCCAGTGGCCTATAACTCACTGGGGGCAGTGATCGGCATCGCTGTACTGGGGTCTCTGGTGGTGGCCCTTGCGGCATTGTTCATTGGCTACCGCCATTGGCAAAAAGGCAAGGAGCACCAACACCTGGCAGTGGCGTACAGCAGCGGGCACCTGGACGGCTCTGAGTATGTCATGCCAGGTGAGCTGGCGGTGGGGAGAGGATACATCCGAGCGGCTGCTTATAGGCAGGGGGTTTCTACGTCTGTCCCTGGACCCAGAAGTTGGGAAGTGGAGGGATGGAGGGAGGAAGGGAGGTCAGAGGGGCTGGTCACTTATTCCCTGGAACGGAGTAACATTCTGAGGCCCAGGCCTCTCTGACCGGATGGGTCGCCCTGCGTCTGTGTCTGTTCTTGCAGATGTCTCTCTGAGCTACAGTCACTACTACTCCAACCCCAGCTACCACACCCTGTCACAGTGCTCACCTAATCCCCCGCCCCCTAACAAGGTCAGTGCTGGGGGAGGGGTGCACTGTGGAGGTAAAGACCTGCTTCTCTGGAAAGCTCCATCTGTGTATGTCCCTCTCCCTTTCTACTCCTCCCCTCTCAGGTTCCAGGCAGTCAGCTTTTCACTAGCCTCCAGGCCTCTGAGTGGCCTGGTGGAGCCCATGGGCCAGACAGCCATGCCACCCTGCCTGCTGATTGGAAGCACCGCCGTGAGGCCCCTCCAGGGCCTCTGGATAGGGGTAGGAGCCTGGAGGCCAGGCATCTGGTGAGGGTGGCTGTGTCCTTCTCCATCTGAGTGTATGCATCTGCAGAAGGGGGCTCTGGGCACCAGTTTTAGAGGGGGCTTGAGCCTTGAGAAGGGGCCAGGGGTCTGATCAGGCATTGCCTCCTTCTCAGGTAGCAGCTGCATGGACCGTAGCTACAACTATAGCTACCGCAGCAGTAATGGCCCAGGTCCATTCTACAGTAAAGGTATGGCCATGGAGTTGGGGGGTTGGGGGGTGAGCGGGGGTGTGGTGTGGTGTGGGGGGTGGGGTGAGGTTTAGGAGCCAGTGCCTCCCCTGAGCCTGAATTCTTTTTTCTATCCTCAGGGCCCATCTCTGAAGAAGGGCTGGGGGCCAGTGTGGCTTCCCTGAGCAGTGAGAACCCCTACGCCACTATCCGGGACCTGCCCAGCCTGCTAGGGGGCCCCCGGGAAAGCAGTTATGTGGAGATGAAAGGCCCTCCCTCAGGATCTCCCCCCAGGCAGCCTCTTCAGCTCCTGGACAGCCAGAGGCAGCGATCCCTGAAACCGCAGAGAGACAGTGGTACCTATGAGCAGCCAACTGCTCTGACCCATGGTGAGCCCTCCTTCTCTGCAGGGGCAGGGGCTAGGGAAATAGAAAGGGAGAAGAGACAAGGGAGGTAGAATGGGAGAAAGGGGCAGAGAAAGAACATGGAGGTGGCGTGATGTGGCAGCAACAGCAGGGCCTTTGGGGGCAGACTTGGGCTCAGACCAGGCATGATGTTTGGTAATCACGGTGCCTCTTAGAGCCTGAGGCTGAGGATTTGAAGTGGTGGTTGTATAGCACCTAACTTGTGGAGCTGGTACCCAGAAAAGTGGGGAACAAGGCAGGTGACAAAGTGTCCTCATCCTGTGAGGTGAGTGGGTCAAGATGGCCTCTCTTACTGGCAGGTGAGTAGCTGTGCCAACCGCACAAACTGCCCTGTAGCCAAGCACCAGGCACTCTGTCTTTGGGCAGAAGGGGCTGGAGAGGGGAGTGGTAAGATGGGGAGGAGCTACCTCCCCCTACTTCTGTCCCCTCTCTGTCTCTAGACCGAGACTCCATGGGCTCCCAGCACCCCCTGCCTCCAGGCCTGATCCCTGGCCACTACGACTCCCCCAAGAACAGCCACATCCCTGGCCACTACGACTTGCCTCCCATACGGCATCCCCCATCACCCCCACTTCGGCACCAGGACCGCTGAGGGGCCAAGATGGTGTGCAGAGGCCAGTGCACCTGTTCTTGCTGCCCAACGTTGAGAGCAGAGCGAGCTGTACCCTGCAAGGAGCAGGGAAAGTTCTGGCAGGTTGTGAATGTGAACATGTTTATGAACAATTTTAATAGAGGAAGTAAATGGAGAGGTGGAAACCTGGCTCCCGGTTCCACATTGGGAGGCTGGTTGGCAGGAAACCTGCGTTTCCTTTCTCTAACCCACTGCTCCTGAGGGCTGCCAGGGCATGTGTGTACACGTAAACTGGTGGGTTGAATGTTACTGGATAACTCTGATGTCATATTGATGTAAAATGTATATTGGGTAGCTTTTCTGTGCACTCTTAGGCTGGGCTCTGTGTGTGTGTGTATGTGTGCGTGCGTGAGCTTCTCTGTGTGCGTGTGCTTTCAGAGGGGTACCAGGCACAGGCCCTGTCCTACAGCCCTCACCATTTCGTAGAGAGGCAGCTCAAAGACAGTTAACCTTGGCAACAGGGTCGTACCTGGCTCCCCCTGCATTCACTTGGCACCCCTTCCAACCAACAGCTCCAAAGACAAGCTGGTTAGGCGCCCCTGCCTGAGAGTCTTCATGGGTGCCCCGTTGCTACTGGGCCAGAGTGAAAACTGTCAAAGGTCTTAATTAAAGGGTCTGCTGGCTGTCCCATCTCTGTCTTCAGCTTCACCTTGGATTATGTTCGCTGCTCCAGCCACACTGGCTTCTAGGTCCTCCTATTAGCCATTCTTCTTCCTGCCTCAGGGACTTCGTACATCTGGAATGCTCTTCGTTTCCCGCTCACCTGTTAACTTCTACTAGTCCTTCACATCCCCTCCTCTGGGAAGCACCTCTCTTTAGTAGCACCGATCACAGCTGTATTCATCCACCAGATGCCTGCAGAAGACCTGCAGGGTGCCAGGCACCTCTCTAATGTGTTGCTTCTTTATGTGATTCTTTGATTAATTTCTGCTTCCCCACCAGAATATGTTTCCTGAGGGCAGGAGTCCTGTATGCTCAACATTGGTTCCCCTTCACACATAGTAGGCACCCAATAAATGTTTCCTAAAAGACTGAGTGACTGAGTGAATTAAAAGTACACTGTGGTAAGTGCTCAGACAGATGGGCAAGTTGCATGTTCTGAGAGGTAATAGACTGCACAGGTGGGAGCCTTGCCCCAAACTGACATTTTTTAAAAAGACTTTATGAATTTATTTTTAGACATAGGGTAAGGGAGGGAGACAAATATCAATGTGTGGTTGCTTCTTGCGCTCCCTACTGGGGACCTGGCCCACAACCCAGGCATGTGCCCTGACTGGGAATCACACCGGCTACTCTTTGGTTCACAGGCCAGCACTCAATCCACTGAGCCACGCCAGTCAGGGCCCAAACTGGCGTTTTTATAAGGGAACAGGGACAAGCTGAAAGGTGGGGAGGGCTGGGGGTGGCATTGGGGAAGTGGCACTGAGTGGGGTGTGGAGGCTGGAGACAGGAAGGCAGACAGGAGAGGGCGTACTCAAATGGGGGCCCAGCAGGGTCTGGACTACCTGAGGACTTTGAATCCAAGGTTTCTATAAAGCATTACCAGCCCCATTAACTCATTAGCAGATCAACTAAGTTCCCAGACCTGAGGAGGCCAAGTAGATACGGTGGAGAATACTGTGGGTCTGTCTGGGCCTTTCCACCAGGACCCCTTTCCTTACAGGCTAGGAGGGCGGGCCCAGAGAAAGGATCTACCCCCCCACCGGGACTCTCCTTAGATCCCTCAGACGCACCATCCCTGATGGGAAGAGCCAGTCCTCGCTTTCTTGGATTCCGTTTCCTAGGGGACTTGGATGGCTGGGCGCTGGTCTTAGCCCCACACCTCGTCCTGGTCTCGTTTAGGCCTGCCCTTTCAGCCCCAGCTCGGGTTCTGGACAGGCCTTGGCTCTCTCCCTTCCCACGGGGTTCGCTGGGCCAGGTCCTCCGGGGCTCACCTGCTCCCACGTCCTGCTATCCTATGGCTCTGCCCCCGGTCCTGGGGTTTTCCCCGACTCCCACCGGACGCACTCAGCAATGGTTCCGCCTCCACCCCTGCTCTGAGTCGGCAGCGCCCCCTGTCGGCCCGCGGACACTGCGGTTACCAGGTTCCACCGGCTCTCCTAGCTGGTGCCGTTGCCATGGAGAGGGACGCGGAGCCCACCCACGGCCGACACGTCAGGCTGGCGGACGCTGAATAGAAACCTCTTATTCGGACACCGCCTGCAGAATCACCACTCGTTTTGCCTCTTCACCCCTGTGAGGGTTCCCAGGGTCGCTGCAGACGGCACCAACATGTCTGGCGAGGCCAGTGCGGCTGGGGCGTCACCCAGGGCCCCCCGTCCGGGGACACAGAAGTCGTCCAGTACAGTGACCAAGAAGGGGGATCGCGGGACCAAGGAGAAGCCAGCGACCGTCCTGCCCCCGGTGGGCGAGGAGGAGCCCAAAAACCCTGGTACGTTGGTGGCGAGATTAGGGGATGAGATACTGGAGGCCTTGAGGCTGAGACTCCGTTTGCTGCCACCAGCCCCTCGTGACTCTGGTTTGTCAGGTTGTATGATGCGCTGTAGTTGTGCCAGGCACTGAACTGGACGCAGAAAGATGCTCTGGTGGGCGAGACAGACGAACCAGGAAATAATAATAGAATTTCTAGTGCAAAGAAGTGCTGTATGGAAAGGGCTCCACTGACTGAAGTTCAGTGTGTGAATGTAGCCAGCTCCTGGCACAGGTGAGGGTGTCATAAGTGATAACCACTATTAGATGTGTGACCGTGGGCATGTTACTTCTCTGAAGTAATGGAAATGTGAGTCCTGCCCTGCCTGTGAGGTGAGAACAATGGAGTTGAGGGTGAAAAAGTGTTTTGTAAACTGCAAATTCATGTGTTCATTCAACAAGCATCGATTGTGCACCCACTGTGTGCCGAGCTCCCTGTTCCATCTTGGGATACGAGTCCCAGTTTGCCTCACATCACAGTTCCTGAATTTCAGCTTGACAGATGTTTGAACTGAATTGATCTTAAAGAACCCACAGTCTGCTTTGGGATACTGACAAATGCAATTAAATGTGATAACATGTATGAGAAAAGAAGGACCAGGGAATGATGGGAGGACACCAGAAGGTGCCTGCTCTTTGGCTAGGTACAATACAGACAATGAGACAGGCACAGTGCTGCGTGGATGGAATTCATGATCTCAGGGAAAAGAAAACCATGAGAAGAGTATGTTAGTTGGAGTGTGGCCTTGTGTGTTGCAAGTGATAGAGCCCGAGCCCAAATTAATTCCCTACAAACGGGAATTTATTGGAAGGCTTCTTGATTCACAGTCACCAGCTTTGTTATCAGAGAGGGACAGGAACTTGCTGTCCCTAGACTTCCCATAAAACAAGTTGGGAAGAGTTTGTCAGGCCTTGGTCAGCGGCCACCTCTTTGTCAGTGCTGGTGGCTGAGGGGAGGGAACATGAGAACTGGAGAAAGAGCATTTTCCAGAAGGAGAGACAAGAGAGAACCCAGTTACATTAAGTACACACACACGCGCGCACACAACCACTCTATATGGAAAATGGAGTGGAAGGGGGAGAGAACGAAGGCAGGGAGATGGATTACAAGATATTTCAAAGGTCCAGGTGAGGGACAGTGGTAGTTGGCATAGGGTATGAGGGAGAATGGATTAGCTTCCTTGGAGAAATACTCTGGAGGTAGAAGTAATAAGAATTGGTGTGGCACTGCATGGGAAGAAGAGTGAGAAACACAGAAAGAATGATTCTAGGTTTCTGGACTGGCACTGGGTGGACTGAGGTGCCATTCATGGGGATAGACAAGCCCGAAGGAGGAGCATGTAAGGGAGGGCCTCCATGAGCTGATGCCAGCTAGTCCGCTGGACACCTGGGTCTGGAGTGCTGAAGAGAAGTCAGGCCTGGAGGTGTGGCTTTGGGGCCTGCTGACATTTGGATGTACTGAAGCCCTGGGAATGAAAGTGAGCCACCGAGAGCAGGGGAGGAAATACAACAGAGAGGAGGAGAGGGCTCAGGACCCAAGATTAGAGATCTCTGAGGAGGAGGGACTGGCAGGGGAGCCTGCTCAGCCTCGGGCAGAGCGGTGGGAGAGGGTGGGAGTGACAACTGCAGAGGGACCCTGTACAGGGTGGTACAGAGGTTATGGCAGTTTTAGTAGATGCCATTGTGAGCTGTGGTGGGCAAATGTCAGGCTCAAGAGAGGTAAGGAGTGAGGGCAGATGTAGGAAGATTTATGGGTGTAGAGGAAATCCCATCTGGTTGCTTCGGCACCTCAAGAAACTACGAGGCCAGATCACTGGTGAGCCCGGGGAAGGAGTGTGGGAGCGGAGGGGAGCGGGAGCTAGGCCCAAGTGCTGCCCTTTCTGCTCTGTCACAGACTCAGACTATTTGCAGTGTCGCCTTAAGTTCTGCTGGGCGGCGCTGTTCCAGAGCAGCAGTTCTCAAGGCGCTGGGCTTGGACCAGCAACAATGGCAGCGGCCATGAGCTTGTTGGAAGTGCAAACTGATGGACTCCACCCAGCCTATGGAATCAGAATCTCTGCAGATGGGCCCAAGAAACTGTTTTAATGGGCTCTCCTGGTGATTCTTACAGTTTGAGAATCTCCATTGTGGAGAAAGGTGGAGTGCGTGAAGAAGCAAGGAAGGGTGGCGGCTCTCTCAGCAGAGGGAACAGCCCAGGAAAGCAGGTGGTGTGCAGGAGTCAGCTGGGCAAGGGGTACCCAGCCCCCCGTGCCTCCTTTCACCTGCTTTGTCCACCAGCCAACATTTCTTGTGTGTCTGTGTGCCCTGGTAGCTAGGCATGTGAGGAACATGTGCCTCGTCCCTTTTCTGCAGGAGCCCCAAATCTTTCTGCATCCTGCCCCAACGCCTGCCACGTCCTCTCATACCCTCAGGTGGGCTCTGCTGTTAGCTGCAGGAGTTCTCTGGTCACAGTGCCTGCAGCACCTGCCTGTGTCCTGGGCAGCATTGCTGTGGGGGCCAGGCCTCTGGGCACTTGGAAGAGCGGGCTGACACCAAGCCAGCCCTCCGCCTCCAGGTCCCCCATATTCAGGAGCCACTTCTTCCCAGATGCCCATGGGGGAGCTGGAAAAAGCAGGGCTCTGGGGACTCGGCATCTCAGGTTTGAGTGGTGGGATGGGGGGCATCTGTCTGAATTATACAACCCTTGAATGAGTTGATGTCTCGAGGTTCTGACAAGTGCGGCACAGGAGTAAGTGCTGTGTGAATGTTTGCTAAACAGGTGAAAGCTGCCGCTCCTCTGGACCCCAGGGTGCCCTGAGGTTGGGGGTGGGGGCGATGAGGTACTCCTGGGTTGTTCATTCTTTTGCTCACACAGTCCTGAGGCTTCTTGGGCTTCTTTCTTCCTGTGACCCTGGGCAGCGCCAGCAAGGAAGGGACAAGGGAGAAGGCTGGGCCGAGGACACCCTGTGGGAGGCAGAGCCCCCCTGGGGAGCTGAAAGCCAATGGAAGCCGTCTTGAACGAAGGAGTGGGTGGAGGAGCCAGCACGGTCCTCTCCCGGCAGTCCTTTCTCCCCGCCCTTGGTGTCCCAGTTTTCAGAGAGGGTCTGTACAACACCTCAGAGGGGGGCCTACCTTCCCTGAGGCCAAGCACAGAGCGGTGGAGCTGGGAACACTGGCGGGCACTGACGGGTGGGCACTGACATGCGGGCCCTGCCCTTGCTGTTCCCCCGCCTGGGCCCGCAGAGGAGTACCAGTGCACTGGAGCCCTCGAGACCGACTTCGCTGAGCTCTGCACCAGGTCCGGCTACACGGACTTCCCCAAAGTTGTCCTGCGGCCCCGCCCGCACCCAACCTCTTTCCCATCTGCCTCCTTGTCGGAGAAGCCCGTCCTGGGTGAGTGACAGTGGAGCCCTGGGGTGCCCGTTAGGGCCACTCGGTCCACCCCAGCCTCCCATCCACCGAGGGCCGAATTGCGGGGGCACAGGGCAGAGTGGCTGTAAGTGAGGAGAAGCAGGTGGGATGATGGGTGGGGGAGTCTTCTGGCTTAGCCGCCAAACCAGGCAGAACCTGCCCAGACCCCAGCAGCGGCGACCGGCCAGCGTCCCACCCGTCTGAACCCTCCAACCCCGCCGCCCGCATGGGAGGCCTCCCCCTCCCAGGCCCCCTTTGCGCCGGGTCCTCCCTCTTCACCGCCTCCTTGCACCCCTGTCTGCTAGATGATCAGCGGCTGTCGGGTTCTTGCAGCTTCAACAGTCTGGAGAGCAAATACGTGTTCTTCCGGCCCACGATCCAAGTGGAGCAGGAGCCGGAAGACAAGTCGGTGAAGGA
>PVIA01004262.1:42929-143268 GCA_004024845.1 Tonatia bakeri
CCCTCCTACCTCTCTGCTCACCCACTCTCAGGTCAGCCCAGGGGAAACAGACCAGCTGGGAGGCCCCCAGTGCCTGGTAGCCGGGCTGAGTGGGTGGTCAGAGGGAGCAGTTTGGGGAGGCAAGGGACAAGTCGCAGCTCCTAAGGGCCTGTGCTGGCACCCCTGTGGAAGTGGGGCTCAGCTGGTGTCTGGTGGGTTTTGAAGCTCCCATCTAACACAGAGCAGAGTTCCTTTCTCTGCCTACACCAGTGCCCAGGGGCCGGATCGTTGCGGCCTCATCCCTCTCCTCTCCATCAGTCCTACCACCACTCTCTCCCTGGAGTTTTTCCCTTGTTTTCTGAGGCCTGGGGCCAGACACAGTACCAGGGGCTGGTTTTTATCCTCCAGGACCTGGCAGTCCAGTGAGGGAGGGAGAAGGATTTACGAAGAGATACTGCAGGACCATGTGGGGACTGTGGTGGCAAAGAAGTGGTTCATGGGGGGAGGGAGTAGGAGCAGAGAAGTAATGTTACCCTGTGGGTGTGGGGCACAGGGACATGGAAGGCTGCTTGGAGGAGGTGGTGTGGAGCTGAGCCTTGAAGGAGGAGCAGGAGGGGCACAGGCAGGGAGTTGGGAAAGGAGGAGCAGGAGCAAGGTGGGAGGTAGTGTCACTACAGGTGTGGTTTGCTGTATAAAGGATAGAGCTGGTTTGCCACTCCTTGCCCCTTCTCAAGGCTCCCTCAGCACCCTCGACTTCTCTTGCTTCTCAGAACACACCCTCAGCCCTGCTCGTCTGTCTTCCTTCTGTGGGTGGCATGGACGATTCTTGTGGGGCTGAATCGTCTTCAGCTGGAGGTCCTTAACACTCTGAATAGAATACCATAGAACTTTATTTTATTCCCATGGTAATTAGACACAATTTAGCCAGCAGAAAATAACTACAGAATTTATTTAATATGTAAAAATAAGTTACGTTGACATAACAAAAATAATTTAAAATGAATATAATCGTTTAGATGACAGATGAGCCGGCCTGAAGGGTTAAGCAATGATAACATATCATGGGAGAAAATTTTGAAAGAAATTTCTAGTCATTAGTTCAATTTTTGTTGTGACTCCGAAAATGGCCTCTGTTCTCTAAGCAGTGTTGGAGGAGCCACTGCCTTGTGGACAGGTCATATATCAGTTACTTATTGCTGCATAACAAATCACCTATAAACTTAATGGCTTAAAACAACAGACATTTATCTCACAGTTTCTGTGAGATAAATCTGGATGTAGTACAATGGGTGCTTCTGGCCCAGGGCACTGGTAAGGTTGCAGTTAAGCGGTTAGCTGGGGCTGCGGTCACCTCAGCTGGGCTTGCAGCACCTACTTCCAAGATGACTTGCGTGGCTGCTGATAGGTAGCTGCATGTCCACAGGGGGGTGGGAGCCCACCGTAAGCAGCCCGAGTGCCCTGTCACCATATGGCAGCTCCTGGTGACCCAGGTCCTAAGAGCATCCAAGATTGAAGCCACAGTCTTTTTTTTTTTTTTTAAGATTTTATTTTATTTATTTTTAGAGAGGGAAGGGGGCGGGGGAGAGAGAGAGAGAGAGAGAGAGAGAGAGAGAGAGAGAGAGAAACATCAATGTGCGGTTGCTGGGGGACATGGCCTGCAACCTAGGCATGTGCCCTGACTGGGAATTGAACCTGCGATGCCTGGTTCGCAGCCCGCGTTCAATCCACTGAGCTACACCAGCCAGGGCGAAGCCACAGTCTTTTTCGTAAGCTAAACTTGGAAGTGACATCCCATTACTTTTGCCAGACTCTATTAATCAGATATGAATCACTAGGTCCAGCCGCACTCAAGGGGAGGGGATTACACAAGGGTATAGATACTAGGAAGTGAGGATCCTTGGAATCATTCTAGAGGTCACTGTACTATAAGTCACTAATTCTGGGGAGTGATCCAATCCCTTCACATGGCCACACCTTTGGACTTTTAGTCATGTAATTAAAAATTCTTATATAACTTCCTATATTGGGATCCGTCCTTTGACTCTTGTTTCCAAGCTGCTCCTCAGAGCCCCACACTTCCTTTCTGTCCACTTTCTTCACCTGGCCTCCATGGTGCTCCCTGGTTCTCAGACCAACCCCATCCTCAGGAAGGTGTCTCTGGAGGGGAACCCACTGCCAGAGCAGTCATATCACAAGCTCATGGCACAGGACAGCAGGTGAGACTCCTTCCCCCACTTCCGTTCTCTGGGCCTGCCCCTATTGCAAGTCATCCCTAGTCCCCTGGTGCACCTCCCCAGGCACCCTGAATTCCTGCGCCACCAACCTGAGACCGAGTGGCCTTCCTCATGCCCCCAAGTTTCCTGAGATTCCAGTGCACACTCAGGACCCCATGTTTCCAGTGGCCCTCATTCCCCCTCCCACTGCCTAGGATCACGCACTTGTCTCTGAGGAATAACAACATCGATGACCATGGGGCACAGCTCCTAGGCCAGGCTCTGTCCACACTGCACAACTGCAACCGGACCCTGGTCTCGCTCAACCTGGGCTTCAACCACATCGGGGACGAGGGCGCTGGTTACATTGCCGAGGTGCGTGTGCGTGCAGCAGGCGACGGACCCACAGAGCCTCAGGGCTCAGGTCTGGAGGCTCATGCACCTTTCCTCCCTCCAGGGCCTCCGGTTGAACCGCTCCCTGCTCTGGCTGTCCCTGGCCCACAACCGCATCCAGGACAAGGGCGCTCTGAAGCTTGCCGAGGTGTGTGTGCTGACTGGACAGGCTGGTTGAGTGGACCCGGCTGCGAGGTGGCATCTGACTGCGCAGTGCCACCTGGCCCAGGTCCTGCGGCCCTTTGAGCTGACACACACCGAGGTGGTGGAGCGGCGCCGTCTCCTGCTAGAAAAGGGGACCCAGGAGCGCTTGCGGTCGGTGAGCAGCCCCCCAGCCTCTTCCTGGGCCAATGTTTCTCAGCAAGCTAGCCACGTCACAACCTGTCTTCTGCCGTGACTGTCCTGCTGTGTGACTTCTGCACAGGCCTAGCAAACGTTTGGGCTCTCACTGCATAACCTCTTCACAGGCAGTAGAGTGTACTGGCTAAGAGAAAGGAATAGGTCTGGATTGCTAGACCTGATATCCCTTGTGAGGTTAACAGCTTGTGGTCTTGGCGTGTTACTCACAGGATTGTTGAGAGGGTTAAGTTCCTTAATGTATGTAAATGCACTAGGAACAATGTGAGAGTCCAATCCCCTACTCCCACCCCACCCCCACCCCACCCCAGTTTATCCCCAGGTTCCTCTGCCCTTTCTTCTCAACCCCTAGGAGCCCCAAACAGATTACTTTAGCATTTAGGCAGGCAGATGGAGGGGGGGCAGGGTGCTGCCAGTAGGACTGCCACCCAGGCACAAGGCTTCCCCTCTCTGGGGAAGGGGCACTGGCTTTTGCCTCCCTTTCCTCCCCTCTGCGAGCACAGCCTTCCTCCTCTCGACATGGGGACTCCAAAACAGACCGTGAGAAGAATCAGCTGGTGGGAGTCAGCAGTGCTGCACTGGTGGACAAGACAGACAAGGTGCAGACAGCGAAGACCCCTAAGAGCCTGGGCAAGAAAAAGGAGAAGTCAGGGGTAGGTGTGCTGTGGGAAGAGAGCCTTGGGCACTCTTGAGATGAGCAGAGAGGAAACTTCCATGGTGCATTGGTGGAGTGGCGAGGGAAGAAGGCCCTCGAAGTCCCACTTCAGGCCCAGGGTCCTAACACTGGCCTCTTCCCAACCAGCTCCCCATTCCCCGCGGAGGGAGGACTTGAATTTGTCTTCTTATATCCTCCACAGGAAGTGGTGAAGAAAGAGGAGAAGTCGGGGTCTGGGCAGTCCCCCACACAAGGGACCCCAAAGAAGGAAGACTCTGCAAAGGCAGGCAAGGGGAGTAAGTGCTAGTACTCCTCTGCGGCGTCTTGGTTAGGAGGAAGGAGCACGGGTGCGATGCAGGAGGGGTGAGCTAGTCTTCTGGGCCTGTCCCTCTCTGTTTCCTTCTTTTGGGAGATGATGTGGAAAGCCCCACCTGGCCCCACATCCTGACCACTGCACTCCACACTTGTTCCCCTGGGCTGGGACCCCATGGTCCTGCCCTCAGGAGAGGACCTCCCTCCAGCTGGGGGTCCCTGCAGCTGTTTCTATTGCACCCAAACCCAATTTGAGGAGTCACCTTCCTTGCCCAGCCCTTCTCTCGGGGGAGCCTGGTATCAGAGGTCTACACTGTGCATTCTGGCTCCTCTTTCTGCTCCAGAGGTAACCATCCCTGAGCAGAAACCAATCAAGGGAAAAGGGCAAAAGACTGGGAGCAAAGAGAAGCGCAGCATCCTCCTGGAGTCAGAGGTAGGCTGCGGGGGAGGGGGTCAGGGAGCATGTCTCTGGGACATCCCAGCCTTGTGCCGCGGTGGCAGCAGTTTCAGTCCACGTTTTGTTCTCCACTTCTGCCCCAACCACGTGTGGCACAGCCCCATCCCCGGGTTTGGGGGGGAACGGTGCTGTCTTCCCTTCAGGCTTGCGGAGACCCTCTTTTTTCCTTGCTTATTAGCTTACACTTTTTATCCTGTCTCCACTCAGTTTGCTTCCCCAAAGGCCATTGGTTTAGCACCACCACTTGCTGGCCCTGCTGCCCTGGGAACAGCGCCCCTCTCAGCAGCTCCCAGGAAGGCAGGACGTTTCACAGTCACGGTGCTGCCCCACCCTGCGCGAGGCTCCTTCAGACCCTCTCTCCTTTGCTCTGGAGCCTGCCTTTTCCCTTTCAACTTAGGCCAATTTTTCCTTGCTTCCCTGACTGCCAACCATAGCTGCCAGCCCTCCAGCTGTTGGCGGACTCAGCTGCTGGAGGAAGTTGGATGGATACATCAGACCTCCCCTGCCTTAAACAGGGAACGCTGCTTCCTCTTTAGGAGGCTTCTCTGGACCTTCACAAGATCTTAAAAGGGGACAGTCAGGTGGAGAAAGGGGGAGAGGCTGCTTCTCATTCTCTTGTCCCATTTGGATCCAGGCTGCTGTTTCTCACCAAGGCTGTGGCACTTTTTTCTCATCCCGCTTTCACTTGTCCCTCCAATCGTCAGCCCTGGTGCTCTAGCCCTTAGGAAACAGTAACACCCGAGTGCGACATACTGCTTCAAGCCTTTGACCGCCTGTTTTCTTTGCCTGGAACACCTTTCCTCTCATCTTCACCTGGTATCCACCGTGTACCATCCAAAGTTCAGCTCACCAGCCTAGGAGACAGCTGGGAGTCCCTGCTTTGTGCATTCACAGTACTCTGAATTTGCCTCTGCCTTGTCACGGATACTGTATTACCGTTTTACCCTCTGCCCCCACCCTCCACCCCAGTTGCTTCTTGAGGGCAGGGACATATTTATTTTTGTATCCCCACACCTAGGACAGAGCCTGGACTATAGCTGGCCCTCAGAACATGTATGTTGAGTGAATGAATGGCCTGCTGACCAGTTCCCCTCTCCTCTGCTGCAATTACTATTCTACTTTAGCAGCTGGTGGCTGAAACCACTGAGATGGTCAATCCTCTCTTGGAGCCTGTGGAACACCGAGATGGGAAGGTTTTCATGCCTGGGAACAAGGTCCTTTTGCACCTCAACCTCCTCCGTATGTGTGCCAACTACCTCTGCCCTTCTGTCATGAGGCTCCTTGGGCCCCATTCTGCCCCAAGGGTGCCCCCACCCTGAGGTTGCACCCCAGAGTAGAGCCTAGTTCCCCCATGGTTGCACATCGTGGTGTCAGAGGTCCTTTTGCAGGGGCTTTAGGTGACAGAAAGTCAGGCCCTGAGACGGGTAATTTGAGAGTAACAAGGGGAGTGAGAGAGGGAAATGGGGGCTGGAAGATAAAAAGGCTGAGGGAGTTCATTCAGACAAAGGAGTCAGAGAAGTGAAGGAGAGCTGGGGTGAAGGGCTAGGTGAGGAGTCAGTCTTGGGCTGGAGAACTGGGAGCCTGTTGTGGAGTAAGGCTGTCAGGGGTGTCCCGTGAGGGTGGTGGTTTGAGGCGCCTTGTCTGCTTCTTTGACCAGGAAACCGCATCACTGAGGTCGGGCTGGAGGGCTTCCTTATCACAGTGCAGTACCAGGCACAGTTCTCCAAGGCCAAGAGTATGTCCAAGGGTCCTGTGGGGCTGCTGTGGCTCTCTCTGGCGGTGAGTCCCCATCCCTGTCCTGCTGCAGCTTCTGTGCCTTCCTGTTTCCAAGGCATGTCTGTGGTTGCCCTGCTTCTTTTTACCACAATGTAACTTCCATGTCTTGGTGCAAGATAAGCAGTCACACCCACTCTGCCTTTTGTTCACAGCCCCCAGCCCCTCACCCTTCTGTTCCAGAGAACCTGTTTCCATCTCTTTTGTCAGATACCAAACCAGCCTTCCGTTTTCTCCTCCAGAAAAACTGCTTCTCCATGCAATGTCCTATGTATACCATGATTCAAGAGTTGATGCTGCCAAGGGACCCCATCAGTAAGGCCAAGCTCAGAGAGGAGGAGGCCATGGCTTTCTCCACCTAGTGCCTCCCTCTGACTCTGGGCCACAGAAGCATTTTCTGTCCGTGTGGGCTTACTGCCCTGGGGGAGATCTCAGATCACCAACAAGGTCCATTGCTGTACTTTTTTCCTTGAGGTTGTCGGAAAAACTTTGGTCCAGAGCTACTTGGAACGTTTGGACTGAGTCTGTTCGTGTAACATGGCCAGAAATGGCCAGATCGCTTCATAGTTCTGCTGGGTCCTTGCTTTTCTGCCACCCGGGGGCCCAGTTCACTGGCCTTGCTTGCTCAGGCCAGTCACTCTAGTGCAGACGTCCACAATCTGAAACCAGGGCACCCAGATGGTGTGGGGCCAGAGGTCTCAGGAGAGCTGGGGGCCCATCAGTGTGGCCTCCCGAGAGGACCTGCTGACAAGGCCAAGAGCTCATAGGGCTGGGTTTTGTGGAACCAATGTGTACTTTACAGGGAGCTTCCAGAGAAATGTCCCTTCACCTCTGGGCAGATTTAAGCCGGTCCATATCCCTTTATCCTGTTGCCTCAACAGGGACTGCTCTCCCTGCTGAGAACTCTCTCGGCGAGGCTCAGTGGCTCTCTCCCAAGTCTCTCTCTGCATCTGATCGCCTGGGGTGCTGCTCAGCCTCCGGGTGGCTGGCTGAGCTTCTGCAAGAAAACTTGATCAGCTGTTTGGATTCCCAACACTGAGCACATTACAGGTGCTTGGCGAGGATTAGTTACCTAAGCTTCTCCAGTTATTCCTGCGTGAGTCCTTCTAAAGTAAAGCTTCAGTGAAACTTCACAGACCCATTCTTATCCCTACACTTTGCTTTTTTAAAAAAAGACTTTATTTATTTTTAGAGAGAGGGTAAGGGAGGGTGAATGAGAGAAACACTGATTGGTTGCCTCTTGCACGCCCCCAATTAGGGACCTGGCCTGCAACCCAGGCATGTGCCCTGACTGGGAATCGAACACACATTTCAGTTTGTGGGATGTTGCCCAACCCACTGAGCCACACCAATCAGGGCTTATCTTTACACTTTCACACCAATGTATTGTCTATTAATTATCACGCCCAACTAGACTGTAAACTGGCGAGGTCAGCACCTAGCATCATGCTAGGCTGAGGAGGGAGAGTATTAGGGCTGAAAGAGAATTGGTTCTAAGTCCAACAATGAAGACAAAGGAATAGTGGAGGCCTGGGTGGTTACAGTAGCGAGGACGTGCCTGTATCCGTCAACGCTGGCTTCTAGGGTGTGCTGGGGCACTGGAGCCTGCAGGGGGATGCAGAGGGCTGATGACAGTGAGGGACTAGCCAGGACTTTGAGATGACCCTTCCCTTCATGTTTGCCTTTAGAGCCCCAAGGCTCACCGCGGGCAGCTCATAAGGCCTCGTGACTCTGGGAGCACTACTCCTATGTACATACGTGTGTACATGTCTGTTTCCAAATTAAGTGGGTTAAGTGTCTTTTTGTGTTTTGGCCATGGGGCTCTATAACTTAGTCTGCCTGACAGTAGTTCAGTGAGCACGGGAGCTTTGGGAGAAAATATGACCAGACCTGGGTCCAGGGACTGGATGCCAAGGGTGAGGAGGGACTTCCTTCTGTCCCTCTCTCCAGTTCTAACCGGTCTCGGGCGAACAGCCACATCTTTTATCACAGCAGTTCCAAGAAACACACACACACCACTACAGTTGAAGAATATTTAACTTTTCTTAAAAAAAAAAAAAAAAAAATCTTAACCATGAAAGGAAGAAAATAAAGAGTATACATTATTTTAACAGCAAAACAGTCATTTCCATATCTATATTTTATATATTATATATATTTATATATATGTATATATACACCTAGCACAGTGTGTATATTCTATTAGTCAGTGGGGAGCGTTGTGAGCACAGAACAGGGGCAAATGTTGCACTGGCTCCTGGGGATGGTCCTGGGTGAACTTAGGGACTCCAGCATTCCAACCCCTACCTCTCCTTCCTGGGGCCCAGTTTTTAGCTCCGTACCTGATACACTGGTTTTCTGTAAAGAAAAGGTGGGGAAAGGAAGACACAGGTAGGGTAAGAGATTCCCCTGAAGACAAGAAGTCCTAGTGGGAAGGGAGTCGCTTGGCTCCCAGCGGTAGAGACTGGACTCCTGAGCTACCTGGGCCCACAGGGGACTGGGACACTCGGGGCTGGCTCAACCTTCAGGCCCCGATCCTGGAGCTGGGTGTTAACCAGGAGGCGCAAGTGAACCTCCTTTTCCCTCAGCAGTGGCTTCTGTGGCTGCCTCCAGCACTCCAGGAACAGGAACATAAAAGGCCGAAGTTATTTACAATAGGAAAGATGCACATATAATACATACATATTTATAGGGAACCAAGTGATAGAGAGGAGAGGTGGCGGCACCTCCCTCGGCCTTGGGGTCCTGTGGAGAAAGGGAGGGGAAGAAAGTGCATTTACACAGAAGCTTCTCCCTTTCATTCGCATGTCTGGGGGTATCCACGCACACCAGTGGACAAGTGTGTGTGGGACGAGGGAGGCCTTTCGGATGCAGTCAGCATGCGCAGGAGACCAAGGACACCCGAGGCCTTGGGAGGGCGGGCTGAAGGGAGGGGAAAAGACAATGAAACTGGACTCCCAAGTAACATGCGGGTGTCCATTGGCAGACCCATCTCCTCAACCGCCTCTACCACGGGAGAAGCTCTGGGGTGTCCCCACCCGGTGCCCTGCCTCAGGCCAGTCCGGAGCGGAGGAGTGAGGGTGCAGAGAATTTGATGGTGTGGACAGTTACAGTCCTGGGGATGTGGCTGTGTCTGCTGCGCTGTCTTCCAGGGGGGTGCTGGCGCCTGTGGGGGATGCAACAATGACAGTGGGGGACTGGCCTCCAAGATGACCCTCCCTCTTAATGTTTTGCCTGGAAAGCCCTCAAGCTCATGAGAGCTGGGGGAGTTAAGTGTACGGGGGCGGGGGGGAAATGAGAACTGGACCCCTCAGGAGCCCCCTCTCTCTTCTCACACTGTGTGGCAGCATTTGGTTTCCTTACTAGCGGGAGGCCTTCTCCCTCAGGGCCAGTACAAAGAGGAAATCAGCTTCACTCACTGTCCTCAGGGCAGGGTTCCAGTTCTCGGCTGTCCCTGGAGTCAGAGGGCAGGGGTTCCTTCACTGGAGGTAACAGGGAGCTGTCTGTCCATCTAGCCGCTTCTGTGTGGAAACTGCCCACAGGCGTGGTGCCACCAGAGGACTCGCCCCCGAGGGACCTGAGCAGCTCTCTGTGGGCCAGCTCCAAGTCCTAGAAGAGTGCATGGAAATGTCTGCTCAAGCCTGTTCATGAGGCCCCCAGGAAGAGGCTGTGCCTGAGTGTGGCTGGATGGGCTGTGGGGAGAGCCTGGGCTAGGCCAAGACCTAGAGCTCCCATGGACACACACCACTGGTCCCCATCCCTTCAGGAGCTTTGCCACCAGGCCAGGCTCCCCAACGTCGTCATGACTGAGCAGAGGCTGCGTGCCCCACTGCCATGGGGACTGAACCCTGTTGCCCTCACCTTGAGCCTGTTGAGCTTGAAGGTGAGCTGCTCAATGGTCCGGAAGATTAGGCCCATGTCCCTGAGGGCCAGGCTGTGGGGAGAGCGGCCGGGGTGCCTTTGATCTCCACTGTCTCCCTGCAGCTGGGGCCGAGGCTCTGTCTGCCAGGCCTGGAGGGTCTCAGGCTGGGAGAGGTCTGTGGGTGGCCCTGCAGAGTCGGTGCTTGAGTCCAGGGGTCCTGCTGGCATGCTGACATAAAAACAGTTCCCTGTCCCCATGGCAAGAGAAAGATATTAGGAGGCAAATGCAAAGGAAGTGTAAGCTGTTTTCTGTTCCCTTGGCATTCCCTTTGCTGACTGGGCCAGGGAAGCCATCCTGCAGATGAGCTCAGAGCACGCTGGCCTCATGCTGCCCACTGGTCTCCTGAGGCCTTCCTCTAGTTCTAGAGAGCCTTCTAGATGGCAATTTTGCTTAGTGTGACCCATACCAGGGAAAGATGCTTAGTAATGGAAGTTAGGGGAACAGTGGCAGGGTTGTTATGTTTCATCTGGGAAACAGGGGAGGGACCCCCATCCCTTGAAGGAAGGTAAAGAGGTGGCGGCTGGTTTAGGGACTTCTGAAGAGCTGTGGGCTGCAGTCTCCTCGCTCTGCCCCGTCTCGAGCTCCGCTGACCTTCAGCGCTGCCCCGCCCCGACTGCCGTCTATTTCATGGTCCTCTCAGCTCATCACGGGGTCGAAGAGCTGCGGGGAGGACCCAGAGGGCCCCTAGCCTGACAGGGCAGTTAGCACAGGCACACGCTGAGGAGCCACG
Source organism: Tonatia bakeri (assembly GCA_004024845.1). NCBI lineage: Eukaryota > Metazoa > Chordata > Mammalia > Chiroptera > Phyllostomidae > Tonatia > Tonatia bakeri. The sequence goes on from PVIA01004262.1 coordinate 53,721, forward strand.
GACCTCATGGGAGCCTATTTCCACAGTGACACTGGAGTGGTAACTGGGGTGGGGAAGAAGTAGCTCAGAATGTCAGGCTAAGGACACTGGGCCCAGGGCACCAGGTCAGGCTTCCCACCCCACCTCATGACTGAGCACAGGCTGCTTACTCTACTGCTCTGAAAGAGGCCTGTGCAGCTCTCGACAAGGGGGTGGCACAAGGTCTGTCCCTGTCTTTGGCCCACAGGCAGGCCTCTAACTCTCAAAACCAGCTCTGCCCTCTGGGCCCCACACTCAGCTTTGGCCTGTCTCTGGCTCCCAGGAGGGGTTCATTACCCGCAGACTTTGCTCCGCCTTCCACTTCAGGTGGCTCAGACTCTGACTGGCCACTCTCTGGTAGTGCAGGGACAGCCTTGCTGCCTGCCACCTCAGCTGCACCGACACCACCACCACCAGGGAGAGCAGAAACCAAAAGAGAAGGGAGGGGAAGGGAAGGAGAGGAGGTAGGAGAGGAGCAGGGGTGGAAAAAAAGAAAAAGGGAAGAACACAGTGAACACAAGCTCACAAGTGACTACACCCCAGGGAGCTGCAGAGAACTCTCCCACCAATTCACCGAAGGACAGAGAAGGAAGGTCAGTTCCCAGAAACCCAGGAGAGAGGGCAGACCTTTAGCAGATGGAATAAAAAATGCTCCTGTAGAGGGAGGCAGAGCTGAACACCAGGGGAGGATCGGAAAATCCCGGCCCTAACTGGAATCCCACCGACTTCTCAGGAACGCCGTTTCCCCGCTGTGCTCCTTGACCAGTCTTCCCTCTTCAGCCAACCCCTCTCTGCGCTGCAACCGCCCTCCCTGGGCTCCCTGCTCTGGCCAGACAGACCTGTCCTGAGGGACCGCCCTAGCCGGTTTCAGCTTTTCGTGTCTTAAAGCTGTCCACCATATCCACAGCTTGGGTGTGCTCCCTGCCACCTTGTTCACTCCCCACACCTCTCCCTTTCTCGGTGTCTTCCCAGACTTGTCCTACAGCCCCTTCTCTCCGCTCAACCTCTAGTCCCGCAGCCATCTCCACCCCACACTGCAGTTCCTTCATCACTGCCATGTGCAGGGACGGGCTGCAAGCAGGAGTCCTTGTCTCTCCAAGTCTGAGGCTCTGAGAGAGCCTCACCTTTTCCTTAGGACTGGCAGATCAGTGAGAAGCACTGGCAGAGACTTATATTGATGGCCAATGGCTCATCCCCATATTACGGAATGAGGTTCAGAGATAGCTCAGTATGCTTTACAGTCACTCAGGTATGGAGTGAAAGAGCTAGGGCTCTGAACCTTGGCTGTCTGACCCCAAAGCCTCTGCATGCTATCAACATGTCTGCGTCCCCTAAAACCCAGTGTGTGCCCCTACACACAATTTCCAGGATAGGTGGGGAAGACTCCCTTTCACCTTACCCAAAATGGCATTCGTTCCCCACCCCCCAGTTTATTTTACCTTTTCTCACAACTTTGTAACTTCCTGCAGCCTCTGGGCTCGAAGCTTCTTCCTCTGGACTCCTGTCCAGCTCAGGAGACTCCCAGACCCCAGAATTTCTGGTCCTTGGGGGCAGGTGCTCCAGAGAACGGAGAGCCACATCCTCCTGTTCTGGCTGGCCCCCTTCTGTCCCTGGGAGCTGGGTGCTCTCCTCTTCACCCCCAGTGAGAGCTCGTCCAGGGGAGCCCGGATCCCAGGGGTGAGAGGTGATACTGACGACAGAAGGTGTAGGTGTCAGGTCATCCTCGGGCTCTCCAGCAGCCTGCGGTTCCCTGGGGTGACCTGGCAGCAGGCCCCACAGGATCAGGTGCCGCAGGTTCTCCACTGGAAGGAAATAGGAGGTAGCTTTCCTGGTACAGGACCCAATCAGTGGTAGGAGAGTGCAGGGGCGGCAGGAGGATCTCTACTCCCTTCCCGACCCCCAGCCTGGTGAACCCGTCTTCGGAGTCACTGAGTGGAGCTGGAGGGCTCTGGCCAACCAGCCGGGGCTGAGGGTGGGGAATGGGAGTGACAACTGTGTGTCTGCATCATCTCCCCTCAAGTACAACCAGGGAGAATCTTCAGACAGGTGGAAGGTTGCAGACATCTGCTAGTTAGCACTGGTCATCCTACTGGGGGACCGGGGACTGATGGCAGGGTCCACGAGGCACTCACCATCTTGTAGGGCTGCATCAGCAAGTCCTTCCATGAACAGGGGGCTTGGGAGGGGCAGGACGATGGGGTCCCTTGTCCTGCCACCTCTATTCTCTCCATCCAAGGACGTGGAAGAGTGAGGCAGGGCACCCAGTTCCTTTTCCTCTATGCTGCTCTCATGCTCGGAGTCCTTGAGCAGGACTGGATGCTTCCCTTTGACCCTCTGCTGGGGCCCAGTATCTGTTTCGAATGGGAGGACAGTGTAAGGCAGGGAAAGAGGGCAGGCATGTGGGGGTTGATCCCATGCCGGGCTTTGGATTCAAGGGGTTGGGAATATTGGCTGATTCATACCACACTGTTTACTGGGCACCTACTATGGCCAGGCACTGTCCCAGGCTCTTGTTTATTAATAAATTAAGCAAAGATCTCTCCTTTGTGGAGCTTATATTCAAGTGCAGGCACACAGAAATAATAAATAAACTGCCTAAACAGATTAGAGGGGGAGAAGGGCTACAGGAAAGTGCTACAGAGCAGGGTATGGGGGATCAGCAGTGCTGGTTATGGTACCAAAGGGAGTGGTCAAAGAGGGCATATTGTTGTGCAGATAAGCCCCGGAGGACGTGTGGAGGTTAGGAGGAAAAGCACTGTCAGCAGAAGGAACAGAAAAGGGACTCAGCCAGGCTGCCTTCCCAGGGAGATTTCTCTCTAAACCCAAGACCCTAAGCTCTTTCAAATACAAGCTGTCAGTGAGAATCGCCTGGGCCCTCCTGCCCCGCCAATCCCATTCCCATTCCGGTGACTGCTGTGAGCTCCCGCTCCCCCGCGCTGACGGTTCCTGCCCAGTGCGCTCCCTGATAAACGGTTCCTGCCTGTAGCTCGTTCCCCATTAGTGGCCCCTGACTGGAGGAAGCAGGGGGTCCTGGGCTCCCAAATGTCCCTCTCTTCCTCTACTGCTAAATACCTGTCACCAGAGAGCCAGGGTCATACTCTGTTCACGTGAGCTAGTCTAAACTTGCTTTAGTCTGTTTTCCTTCCTCTTCCAGACTTTCTTCCTCCATTTTTTTTTCTCTGTCCTTATCAAAACCTCACACCTCTGGCCCTGAAAGTCCCCCCCCATCACCCCCATTCCACCCCTGACCACCTTCCTACTTGTGCCTACAAAAAATGGAGCTAGATTTTAGTTCACAAAGCCCACTCAGGAACCTTACCTCCAGGGAGCTCCTCTGGTTCTGGGTCATTTCGGAATACTTCTGAGTCATCCAGTCCTACCCTGAAGGAAGAAAAGAGTGGGTGAGAATTCACCTGCTGGGAATGCTGGCTCTCTGCCAGCCAGGAGGTTGCGAGGTCATGACATCCCACCCTGGCCCCCAGAGTGGGAATGGGCCACGGAGGTGTAGGGTCCAAGAAGGAAGGCGCTCGGTTTCAGCACCTGCTGTCTGACTGGCAGCCTGAACAGGAGGTGGGTGCCAGCCAAGCCTCTCCTGGTCCCTAATTCTACCTCCCCACCCCACTTTAGGTGGGGTCTCCATTACAGCCGTGTAAGGGCTGTTGGGGACAGCAGACAGGGAAGGAGGGCAGAGGTGTGGGAACGCCCCTCTACCAGCCTGCTAACGCTTGTTTGCTGAGGCTGTCCATCCCCAGAGCTGAAGGCTTAGGAACAGCAAAAAACAAGGGGCGCCCTGACCAGGTGGTTCAGTTGGCTAGGCGTCATCCCTCAAAGAAAAAGGTCGCTGGTTTGATTCCTGGTCAGGGTACATGCCTGGGTTGTGAGTTCAGTCCCTGGTTGGGGCACATACAAGAGGTAACCGACCGATGTTTCTCTCTCACATCTATGCTTCCCTCCCTCTCTTCCAGCCTCCCTGCCCACCTCTCTAAAAATAAATGAATTAAGAAATCATAAAAACAAAAACCAAAAAACCAAGGGGCTTGGAATTGGGAAGCAAGGGGGCCTGGAGGGCTGAGCACCTGCTGGACCTGGGGCTTTGGTGGGTTGACTCCTGGGGGCCAGGGGGTGGGGGATGGATAGGTGTTGGGGCAGCTCCGGGGTGCCTGGTGGCATTCCGAACAGCCTCTTCTAAGAGTTCCATCCACCTATAGCTCGGCAGGAACAGAGAGCACTGGTGGTGAGAACAGCAGCCAGTCATACAGTAGCTCCCCCACTGACCCCACTGCCCAGAGCTTTTTTCCACACCCTGCCTCAGGGACCCTCGGCCCAGAAGCGCCCCACTTCCCCGCACAGTCCTGGCTGGCTGCTCCTGTGTGGCTCTACTACTTGCAGCTACCAATGATTTAGCAGAGTTAACCCTCTGTTATACTCTGTGCTAAGCATTCTATATTTGTTCTCTCTCAAATAACTTAATACACACATCTTACAGATGAAAACCCTGAAGGTGAGTAGCTGCCTGACCCAGCTTGTCCCTTCCACTGTGTCACGCCGCCTCCAGCTGGCTATTGTCAGGGAACATGGGTGTGTGGATGACTGGGGTGGGGATGAGGGTCCTGGAGGCAAACATCTGAGAAGAATGTGTGAATGTGAAATACTTGATGGGGAAAGGGAAGAGAACTTAAGAAGGGGATGGGGCCAGAAAAAAAGCAAAATGGCTAGGAGATTGCTGGGAACTCCTCCTCTCTACCAATGCTCACAGGAGCAGCGACGGTGACCCTACAAACTTCTCAAAGTCTGTCTTTTCTCCCACTTCCTGCTCTATGCCCTGTTATCTGACTGCTCAGGAGCCCATTCCTGGCTTCACTGTCCAGTGTCCTCATATACACCACCCTGGTCCTGAGGGTGACCCTCAAGCCAATTCTCACGTGTTCTTGTCCGATGATGTCAGTGCCACCAGCTCATAGATCTGGGGTGGGCCCAACTCGGAGGTGCAGATGATGAAGAAGGCCCGTTTATCTGTGTGAGGAAATGAATGTAGAAGGTATTGGGGGTGGAAGAGGCCTGACTCCAGCTTGGGCCAGGGCAACAGTGCAGGCTCACCGCCCTGACCCTCAGAATGGATGAGAATGCAGCATAAGGCAGACCTTGGTCATCCCCACTTGGGACCTACTTACAAGGGACAGAATCAATTCTGGAACCCCTAAATGCATCTTTCATGGCCATCCATTACCCTCCTGCTTTCCTAACAGTGAAGGCTGGTGTGTGTGTGGTGCTTAGGGTTTATAAAACTTACCATGCCCACCATCCCTTTGATACCCCAAGAGGCAGGGTAGGTGTCACCCCCACATTACTGATGAGGAAAGTGAGCCCAGAGAAGGTGGGTGCCAGGCTCTTGCTCCAGAGTTCTTTCCTGGGCACACACCACTCCGCACTGAAATATCTGTCCATCTGTTCTCTGAACTGAGGAGCTTCAGTCTTCCGGCTATCACTCTTGCAGCAGGAAGGCCTGTTCTGCTCCTCTCTGCCCAATCCTGTTTACGCATACTTAGCCCATTCTGGGTGCTCACACCCCCTCCTGTGTGCACGAGGTTGTTTATCTTCATCTTGGTCCCCATCCAGCCCATCATCCTACCCCATCCTGGATCACATCCTCCTGCTTAGAAGGGTCAGGAAAGGAGGAAAGGAGTACAGGTGGACCGGTAACTTCTGGAACACCCAGACTGGCCTTGCATCACCGAGTGCTCACTGGACATTAGTGACATTGATTACAGCTCCAGGGCCCAGACCAGCTGGGACTGGCTCTGCATGGTACCTGTGGCCACAGAGCGGATGAGGACGGCATTGAGCTTGAGCACGGGGCTGAAGGTCTGCTTGCTGTCTGAGGAGCCCACGGCTGTCTTACTGTGGCACTTCAGCAGCAGCTTCTCATCCTGCTTCTGCAGCAGCACGAGGAGGTCCTCCAGCAGCAGCACGTGGAGGTCTGGGAGTGTGTGGTGCTTGTGAGGCAGCATTCCTAGCTGCCACTCCTCCAGCACCAACACACGGGGCACCATGGACTCTGGGACACCTGGTCCCTTGCTTTTTGGTACCCCCCATGCTGTGCTTAAGAAGTCTAAGCTCTGACCCCTGGTATGTTTTAAGCTGCTTACCAGGACTCTAACCACCCCTTTAGAGCACCATGTTCCAGGAAGGGAAGTGTGGGGCAGCCCAGCGCACCACAGGTTTCCCCTGGGCCCCGGCTCCCCAGCACATACCCAGAGTCTTATCCTTGCTGATCCTCCAGGTCAGGGGCCCCTCATGGATCATCCTTCTGGTTGTAAGATCCAGGCTCTGTCAAGGAGAAACCGTTCGTTCGTTTGTTCGTTCGTTCATTCACTCATTCATTCCATGAGTCAACAAGTATTTGAGAACCTACTCTGTCCCAAACACCATGCTAAGGTGCTAGGGATAAGTGGTGATAAGGAAGTCCTTGCTCTTACCCTCTTGCGAGGGACACAGACAAGTAAAAAAGCCTCTACAGAGCCGCGTGCCCTGTGTTGTACTGTGGGATATGGCGATGGCTCTGGTTTCCATCTTTCCTCCACACCGTACCACATGCCATCCTCCTTCCCAAGGAGGTCATTTTCTGCTTTACCTGCCCACCCCTTCAGCTTTATTCCCTTCCAAAGGGTCTTTACATTTACCTCAAGTTTGAACCCCCATCCCTGCTCTTCCCAGCTGAGTCCAACATCTAGTCTTTACTGGTGAGATTGTCTGCCCAAGTCTCTCCAGGGAGGACCGGCTATGGTGACAGGAGGCATATGTATCCCAGGGCCCCACCACGCTATCCTACCAGGCAGGCCCACATCTCCTGCCTTCCACTCTCCAGGCCCTGACCAAAGTTCTGCTCTTCAGGGTGCCCAAGAATGTGCAGGGGGATGGGGCTGACCATGCTGCCCCCTCTGCCTCTTACCTTGAACTCTGCTGCCAGGGGGTTGCTGGCCCTCTCCAGGGAGGTGGTGTCAAGGCGTTTCTGGTAGCCCTCTAGACGGTGCCGGTTTTCTGTCTGCTTCACTGCTTCATTCACATACTTGAGAATTTCCCGGCACTGATCTCGGGCCCGGCAGAGCTTCTCGTGCTCAGAGGTGCCACCTGCCAATAAGCATAGAGGAGGTAGTTAGGGGCTCCTGCCTAAGAAATCTGTAAGAGTCCAATATGACCTGGTTACTTACAGCCGTGGTTATTGGCCCACTGCAAACCAGCAGGTGTGGGTATGGATACGTTACCTTGACTAACTGAGGACCTCAGTGTAACACTATCTTTTACTGGGGGTCATAGGGTTTCAGACCACTGTTCTGAAGGTGCTAATAGCTCTTGGGAATTCCTGCCTACACCACAACCAACTCCATGGATGTGGGGGGACAAGGACAGGCTATAGGTGACTGTAGTAACTGTGCCTCTAAGAATACCTGTTAAATTAAGCTGAGGTTCCTCACACTTGCACATCCTGATTCCAATGCCCCAAATTTGAGAGTGGTGAACGATGCTCAGGATCCCAGGAGCAGTGAAAACCTGGGGTCAGACCCCCTCATTCAGCATGGTCCCTACTCATTTAGTTACCACATATGGTCGTGTCTTTTGTGCACTGCACAGAGGCCTCCAGTGGGAGAGGGTGGGGGACCATGATCATCAGAGGAGCCACTGTGCCCTCCGTGGGCCAACCTATGTCCGCTCAGATGCTGTCCTGAGCTGTACGGAGGCCCCACAAGGGCTGGAGGTAGCCCTCACCTCCTGCTGCTACCGTGTACCTTATTTTTCCCAAAGTGCATTTACAACCATTATCGTCGTTGAGACTGAACATAATGAGGCCATGGTGAAGATCCTGAAGACCAGAGAGGCTGAGTGACTTTCTAAGGTCACAAAGTATGTTAGTGCTAGGACTAGGGTCTGAAACGAGGGCTGCCGCCTCCCACACTAGCCCTGCGCTGAGCCCTACCCTCTGTGTACTTGATGATGCTCTCCAGCAGCAGTGGGTATTTGGTCAGCCGCTGCATCTCAGAGATGATGAGGTCCCGCAGCTGTAGCCGCCGGCACTGAGGGTGGCTCTCAGCCTCCTAGACGATGGGAGGCACAGACAGAGGGAGATGTCGACCTGGGGTTAGGAACTGGCTATGGGCTCAGGACCTGCGTGGGTGTGAAAATGCCAAACAGGTCCTAGTACCAGAGGGTAACTCAGTGATGGTAGCTTCTTCCTTGAATATTTAGGGAAAGCTTGGCGGGGGCAGGGAGACAGAAGTCCATGGAACAAGCCACAGAGAGCAGGCGTTATTCCCACTTTATAGACAGTAAACTTGTGAGCCAGACCTGCTGACTGCTTATCCAGTATTCTTTTCAACAAACAGTAGTGTCTGTCTTGTGAGCAAGTGGGTGTGCCAGTGTTTTTGGAGAGGTGGTATGAGGGAGGGTACAGATGGGTGCAGGGAGTTCCAGATTATCCTCCCCACTAGACAGAAAGGGCTGGGGGGCTTGGAGCTGGGGTCAGGAGGGAAGTTCAGGAGACCCTCAGTGAACCTGGTGTGTCGAACCTGGTTTACAAACCCTGCCCCGCCTTTATTAAGATATGACTGACTCGGCCAACTCTTAATGGCAACGAGGGAACGTGGACGGATGGCCAAGGATGCACCTGCATGAAAAGCTGGAATCGGCTCTCCTTGCGCTGCTTGGTCTTGATCAGCTCCAGGGCTATGGATTGGTACGAGCAGAACTGGGCGGCCACTTGCTGGAGCTCTTCTCGGGCAGGGCCATCAAACTGGGAGGCAGAATGGACACAGGCCAGGCATCACCACATCCCTTCCTGAGACTGGTCCCTCCCTAACTCCTCCTTTGCTACATCCTCAAACCCTGGGTAATGAGCCCCGCCTCCCCATCTCCTTGAGCAGGAGAGCAGAAGTTTGCCACTATACCCGAGCAAGCATGAGGTCACTGATTTCTTTGATGATGGGACCTTCCTCCCGGAGCTTCTTCATGGCTTCGCACCAGGAATCTGGGACGAGGGAAGAAGAAATGGAAAGGCCTGGGATTGACAGCAGTGCTGTGGGGAAGGGTCTGGAAACCTGTTACTTTGAGGGGAACTGGAATGCTGGTTTCAGGTTATCCAGCAAGCTCTCTCACAAAGAGTATCTGGCAAGGGTTATCTACACAGGGAGGTCCTGGCTTATGGGCAAAAGTGGAACAGAAGCCTGAAGGCAAGTCAGAAAGGGATGTGGAGAGGGAGGGAGGCGGGAGGGGAGGAAGGCTCCTCACTGTGGATCTCTATGAGTTCGGGCAGGTTGGGAAAGAGTCGCGCTAGCTCCTCCCGGGGCATCAGATTCTCCTTCTTCATTCGCTGGTAGAAGATCAGGTCCAGGACCCGGAGTGTGCGCAGATGGGAAGCCTCTGTCACAAACAGCTCTGAGCAGGGGTAGTGACAGGTGGAGAGACAGGGAGAAAACACATCAGCAAGTATCTAGAGTCACTACCGTGACCACCACAAACCACTTTATTTTGGGGGTGACTGAGTGTTGTTTGCAAATTGCACGTCAACTTTTCTCTCACCAAAAAGTCTGCACTGAGGTGTCCCTTCCAGGATCAACAACGTGGACCTGGTCCCGTTCCCAGAGCGCCGCCCCCCCACCCCACTTACTTCTTACCACCCTTTGTATCTTAGGTGCTCTGCACCTATTCTCACATGAACTAGAGTGGAAACGGGGTGAGGTGGAGTACGTTCTCACCGTTGATAACCTCCTGCCGGTCAATCTCCCTCTGGTTTAGCCCAGCCACCACATCTTTGCCCACTGTGTGCTGCCAGTTTTGGGTGTCTGGCTCTGGCTCCAGGTCAGACAGCTGGCCCAGGTCATCCTCCAGGAGGTGGGGGAGGAGGACATCTGTGCCGAATCCCAGGCTGGGGGACTCAATGCTCCTGGAGAAAATGGGCAGCTTAGCTTTGCGCTGAGGAAAAACTCACACATAAGGTTTGTCTCTCTCTCTCCTGCCAAACCTGGCACCCCAGCTCATGGGAAAGCAGTAGGCCATGAAGGGGAGACACACACTTAACCAGCCATCCAGGGGTGAGAGGAACAGCTGAACATGACTGGGACTTGGACACCAAAGATAGATGCTTCTGCACCCATCACTCACCTGCGGCCCATTTTGGGGGTGAAGGGAGGAGTTGGGTTTTCAAGAGACCTGTGGAGAGAATGTCAACTCTCAGAAACCCTCTGCCTCTGCTCATGCGCTATCCATGGTCCCAGCCACCTGAGCCCTGCCCACCTGGTGGAGAGGCTAGAGGCCGATGACGAGGCTGACTGGTGGAGGCGGGCAGCCTCCGCTGCGGCATCCATGTCAACATCACTGCGAGAGCGGGGCACGTTCTCTGTCTTCCGAGAGCGTTTCAGCTCCTCCCGGCCCTTCAGGCTCTCTGAGCGGCCCAAGCGAATCTCTGAGCGAGAGCTGGGGAAAAGGGCAAGAGACCTTAGGATCCGATGTCCTGGCCACTTTTATCTGCCTCCCCATCTTCAGGGCACCTCAATGGTGTGGATTCTCCATCCCTTCCCCACAAAGGGCCCCAACACCTAGATTCACCAAAACACCAGACTTCCTAGATGGAAGATACTTCCCAGTGATAACCTGCTGCTGCTGCTCTACCAAGTTCTCCCTCTCCCCAGCCTGGGGTGGAAAAGGCCTCTCATCCGGCTCATGACCGATCAGAAAGGGATCCTACAGGAACGGTGTAATCTGGGACTAATCAGATTTGCAGTGTGTTCTAATGCCAAAGAAACCAGGCCCTGTCAGGAAAGCCATGGACACCAAGTCTGTCATCAGGGACTACCAGGTCCAACTCTGGCCACCCCTCAGCTGTCTTGTGGCCAGTCCATCTTTGTCCTCTGCTGTGGAACAGGTCATCGTCATCTCCCACCATGGACCCTGCTTGAGGTGAATCCGCCCTTTTACAGGCACCACCTTCATGCGCTCATTCTGGTGTTCTCTACACAGCCCGTCAGAAAATTCTATCCGCTGATCGATCTCCACTGCTCCAGTTGTAATGTGGATTTCTTCCATTGTTAACTTGCCAACATCCTTCCTAAGCTTCCATTTCCTCTTTTGGGAGCACATCAGCTTGACAGCGCACTTACAGGAGCCTGTTAATGACTGGCAGGAACCTGTTCCCTGGCCTGCCAGGCTTGGCTCCTGAGTATTTCTGGGGCTTGATGAGAGGCTGACAAGTGGGTGTTGTTCTCTTCCGAGTCCTGCAGCACACCAGCCCTGAGACAGCCAGCATCTCTGAACCTTTGCGTCTGGGACAGTGCCTCCCCACAGCCCTGCTGGGCTGCTGCTTTGTTGACATTATTGTTAATCCACACTGTGCCCTGTCTCTAGGAACACAGGAGGCCTGTAGAGTCTGGAGGGCTTTTAGGGGCACAGTAAGCTGCTGCACAGGAGATGAATGGCTTGTCTCCATCCATCAAGTACCTCCACACTGTCAGAGGACCTACATGGAGCAAGCCCCACCCCCGCATCCTGAGGGCTTGTACGTAGGGTTAGAAACCGCACTGCCAGCTGATCCTCTACTGAACTCGCCTCACCTCCCTGAAGTCTGTTAGAACAACTCCAACCCAGACTAACTGAAAACACTGTCACCAGTGCCCACCAACGGGTTGTTTTAGCATGATAAACCTCGTCCAGGGAAGTTACTGAGGCTACATAGCTAAGCACCTTCCTTCAAGTGCCCATAAGAGGGTAACACTTCTATCAAGAAGTGAGGCACATAACCTCTGGCCAAAAATTCCTAGAGTACCGCCTTCTTGAATCAGGGGCTTGTTATACCTGCTAAGTGTCTATGATGACCTCTGACCCACTGTGCTGATACTATTTCTTCTAAAGTTGCTTGCTAGTAAACTTAAGTCACCAAATCCAAAGGTTTCTGCTGAGAGTAAATTTAGGATCCTAGTGAATGTCTTAGGGCAAATACACCCAGCAACTTCAAGAATACAAGTTTGTGAATAGCCTCAAATATTTTCTCAAAATGTTGACCTTAAAATAGTGTATTTGTTACATCTGTAAGACCATGCCTACCCCAGCAATTATATAATTTGTATATTTAATTTACTCAGTAATACTAGAACTCAACCTCACCCCAGCACAAATCTAACTTTTACCTTCCCTAAATATTTGTTAATTCTCATTTGGCAACACCACCGACCACATATTAAACTAACAGAATGGAGTAACCTTGCATACAAGCAGGAATATCCCACACATGGTTTGACGATCAGGTATTTCAGAGGTAAGTGGTTCAGTTACAGGCTGCTGCTTACTGGCTTGCCTTTGTGCCTGCTTTCACTTAGCCCAGCCCAATGGCTCAGACTTGAGTGCACACAAGCATTACTTTCCTATTGCTGTACCTCAAGGGTGACTTAAGAAATTTGCAAGGATATTTCCGACTACAGGCAAATTTCACTTAAGTGCGCACTGCAGAGTTTCAGACGTGAGCTTACTGTCGTCATGCCACAGTCAAAAACAAGCCTGAGTGTTTGTCTGATACTAGAAAAGGGTTCCAGTTAGAACCTGGCCAAAGACAGAGACTATGAGAGACGCCAAAGCTCCTCTCTATTCTTGAAAGAGCAATTTGGATAAGGACTTCTGACGCTCACAGTTCTAGCACTGCCTTGCAGTCAGTTGCCTCTCGCATGCCCCCAGGTGGGGACCTGGCCCACAACCCAGGCATGTGCCCTGACTGGGAACTGAGCCAGCATCCTTTTGGTCCACAGACCAGCACTCAATTCACTGAATCATACCAGCCAGGGCTAGCACCTGCCTTTGAAGCTCCAAGTAGAACCTCATCTCCAGCTCTCTTCCTCATGGGCATTCAAGACTGTCTTTTGCCTGACTTCTCTTTATCTCAGGACTTCTCTTCTTCCCCCTCCAGTCTCCTCTAGCCTGTCATTTAGGGTTTCCCGATTAGTTGCTTCGTGCTATATAATCTAGCTCATTCTTCAGATGAAAGCTGCTGAGAGTCATAGCGTGAACCACAAGAAAACTTTAAAGGCACGTGGTTCCTGGGCTAGAAGGGTGGGGCCCTGCTCTCTCTGCTGTTGGTTTAAATGCCAACATGTATTACGTCTTCTTCTGAAGACATCCAGATGGGAAGGGTGGGGGAGGGAGAAAGAATTCCATGGTAGGAGCCTCACAGTCCATTGGAGGGGCTAAAGTAGTTGGAATTAAACCCTAGTTCCAAACCCTGTCCCTGTGTCCCTCTTTGGGCAGCTGGCAAGTACCATCCAGCCACTGCTACCTGTCGCTCTCCAGCAGGTCCTCGGGAAAGCTTCCTGTTGAGAGTCGCTGTGTCCCAGGTTCTGGGGCATCATACTGCTGGTTGTTCTCAAAGTGCTGAATGATGTTCCTCACGTTGCCCGGTTTGACTGGAAGCAGAAAGATAATGAAGGACATTCTGCTTTCTGTTCAGGGACGATGTCCTGATGTCCTCACTCCCCTCTAACCCAGAAGACAGAGCAATGAGCAAGTATGGATGAGAACAGTGTGGGGCTGAGAATCAGGAAGCACGGTCTAGTCCTGGCTCTTCTACTGATAGGCAGCGCGGCACGGGCAGTCCCTCTACTTTTCTGGGTCTGCTCTTTTTTATCTGCAAAATGAGAGAGTTTAGAAGTACATATTCTATGGATGTTTCTTTGCACTCTCACATTCTTTATTACAATAATTCTTCTGCTTGAAAACTGTGACTAGGTTTTCCAAGAGACACATACAGGCTAAAAAAAAAATAGCTAGGAGGACCAAAAACATATCTACATGTAATTTGACCATGGTGCCAAATTATATCAAGCATTTTTCAAATTTGTATTACTTTTAGAGTTCATGATTTCTGTTTTTTCTTGGCTCTCCTTTCTGTTCTTTTTGCTCCCCATGCCCCTAACTCCTGGTCTCCATCCTTAAGAGAATCAAACCCATTATTACCAGTGAGGGAGGCTGAGGAAAACAGAGAAGAGATATTATCTGGCATTCAAATTCCAGACCCTTTTCAAAGCTAAGACAGAAGACAGCTATACTTGTTTGAAGAAGCAGACAGGGCATATAAGAGAGTAAAAAGGCACACATGATGCCATGCAGAGACCTGGAAAAAGACATACTCAGTGGCTCTCATCTTCAAAGCCCACTAGGTCAGGTCCAAGTTCAGTGATATTAGAACAGGAGTTGGGCTAGAAATACTGCTCTGCTTGAGACCAACAGGAAGGGTCAGTGGGACTGGGGAGGCAATGTAAATACCCAAGAGGACTAAGCCCTGATCCTAACCATGCTAACCAATGTCCCACCCCTGCTTCAGATTCTGATATCTACATGTACAAACTTACAAATCTCCCTGGGTGTTGAAACTCTAGTTTCATAGGAAAATTTCCAAGGAGGAAGTTAGGGTAATGTTTTTTTAAAACTGCCGAACAGATGGCTGTGTGAATGGGACAGGAGTAGGGGTGTTACCATCACTCCCATTTTGGAGCTTGGGGCCAGACCTGCCTGTCCCCGACTGAATGTACATCTGGGCCTTGGGGCAGCGGCAGAAGACAGGGTCAGCTGTGCAGCTACAGCCCCAGCTGCCCTGGCTGGGTGATGATGGAGCCTGGGAATGTCCTATTAACAGAAAGCCACAAGGCTGAGTCCACTGTTCCCTCTCCCACGGGCCACTTGGAAACTGTCCTACTGCCCTTAGGATATAGTTGCATCCTAGCTGTGAGAAGAAACATCTGTGACTGTGACATCTGTTATAACTGCAAAACCCAGAGCACAGGGGGAGAAGCTGATGGGAGGTAGTGCATTTATTAAAAAGTGCGAAGTCTCACTAGCAGCCTTTGCTCTCCTTTCTCCATTCTCTGAAGGACAAAAAACTAAATAAAAGTAAACTGTGTTACTAACAATCAGACACTTTTACCAATAAACAAGGGCAACAGCTGATGATCCTAAATGGCAAAACTTGACACTGAGGCTTTCTAGCTTTGGTGGGTGTTTGGTCTTTAGATATGAATTCAGATCTGTCTGGTATCCTGGGAATATGAAAACACAAACCACATCAAGAAATTATAATGAAAAGATCTGACTCGAAGAGATAGTGGACATCCAGCATTTTGATCCTGCCCTTGGGATCAGCGACTCCACTCTGGGCTTTCCTGTCCCCTCTGAGGGTGACACAAGGCAAGTAACTGGCGCATGACTGCTCAGGCTCTCAAGAGCCTGCTGCCTGCCTCATGCCTTCCCTGGGCAGGGCAGATGGGGAAAAAGAGTAAATTAAAAACTGAGGGCCTAGGTTTCAAGGCCATTCTTCTCTCTTTTCCCATTGTTAAATAATTACTTTTCCAATAATTATCTGTTTTAAAAGAGTATAATTCATATGAATTTAATAATTAAAAATTTATAGATGTTATTTTCAGTGGCCACTTTTACATAAACTCCAGCAACAGAATAATTTCCTGATTGCATCCCACTGTTACTTTCCTCCATAGATTTATTGTAGAACCTAGAAATATTAAATACTTAATCATATGCATGTGGACCTCTCTGCTGGGAAGTGAACCCGTCCAATTCTAGGTTCTAACCTTCTTTGGGTTAGTGTATATTATGCATATATTTTATTTATTTATTTATTTAAGAATTGGTACTTAAAAAATATGTGATCAGTATCTGAATTAAAAAAAGGATTTTATTTATTTTTAAAGAAAGGGGAAAGGAGAGAGAAAGAGAGGGTGAGAAACATCAATGTGTGGTTGCTTCCCATGGGCCCCCAACTGGGGACCTGGCCTGCAACCCAGGCATGTGCGCTGACTGGGAATTGAACCAGCAACCTTTTGATTCATAGGCCCACATTCAACCACTGAGCCACACCAGCCAGGGGTTATGCATATATATTTTAATGCATAAGTTCTAGAAGACTGATAATAGATACTCTACATATTCAGTTAGATATTCATTCTTTTTTAACTGTTGCAGTAATACAGTGGTGGCAAAATTAAGAGTCAGAGAGATGGAGGTACTACATTGAAGGGTTAAACAGAATAGGTGATATAAATTAAAACTCTCCCAAAGGAAAACTGCTGTAGGACCATTATTTACTAAAACCCCCCACATACCCTTAAAAAATGAGGGTTTTTGTTATTATTTTGATTGAGAACAAAAATCTGAGGAACTTGTGCAGGACATTTTGGTGTGGGAGGGTTTCCCTCATTTCTATGAAATCCTAGACTTTCGGCACCTCATCCATGGAGAGGGGACAGAATGAAAGAGGAGGGCCTCCGACTGTGGAACAGTTATGGGAGGGCCCAGAATCTGGCCTCCGAGAAAGGCCGAGAGGCGCTCACCTGGGGAGGACGGTCTGGGCCCCTCCAGCCCTGCAACAGGCAGGCGGGGCAGCAACCCGCCCCACCGCCCCCCAGTGTCTCGTCACAGAGCAGCTGTAGCAGCAAGGAGGAGCGCGTAAGAGAGGTGGGACAGGGAAGGGAGGGAGAACAGGGGCAGGATGCGAGGAGAGGGTGAAGAAGAAAAGGGAAGGAGGAAGGATGGGATTGAAGGAAGAATAATGGGATTTGGGAAATGGAAACTCAGTGCTAATGCAAAGAAAAATCCAAAGAAAATGGTCCTTTTACCTTCCACAGGGGACAAGGGAATATGAAATGCTAAAAGAAAACAAACAAAAACAAAAGTAAACCATGAAAAGTCAAATTAAAATAAAAATTATATCAAGCTGGAAAATGAAAAGTAATGGCAAAAATCAGGGCTGATCTAGGAGTCCCTTCCCCCTCCCGCTAAAACAGCAATTTCAGAAAAGGCAGCAGTCCCACCCCAAGGCCCTCACGGATTCCCAAGACTAGTACTGGGGGGTCCTAAGAAATGACAGCAAGGGCCAGCAGCAACTTCCAGACAAATGATACAGCAGAGAAGAGTAACCACAGGCTCAATTAGCTGGGTTACTGATGGCATTAGGGGAACCTGTGGGCCCCAAACCTGCCATCTTTCCACCTAGTTCTGCTTAATAGTAACTCAAACTCCCATCAAGGGCCCATAATTGCTCCTAACACACAGGCCCACAGGAGTACAGATGAATCCCACCAATGAAGGTAAAGGAAGCACTCAGTATCAACAGAGCAAACCTGCCAAGGGGGAAATATTCCTCCGCATGACTATTCAGTAGCTAACAACTGGTTCTGAGTTTCTAGACTAAGACCAAGGGACTGGCATGGCCTCCTTGCCTCTGACGCAGTCACCTGTCCCTCAAACAGCCTGCAGTGGCTGGCCCGGTGAGAACTCGGCAGCACCGAGAGGAAGCGGCAGACTCAGAGTTTGGGCCTGTGGATCCCAGAAACAGTGGAAGACCTTCTGCCATCACACTGGTCTGTGAAGGGGCTGAGATCCCTACCCAAGGCTGTTGCTCCCCAAGTACTCACTACTCTGCGATGAGCTTTTGGGCTTCCCGATGTATTTGAGGATGGGGTTTCGCTTCTTGTCCTCCAAGGCATCCTTTTCTTTCTTGGAATTGCTGCTCTGTTGAGACAAGAGACATGGGGTTTGGAGAAAGTCCTAATACCCAGACTTGGCCACTAATCACTCTGCCACTGCTCCGAGGACTGGGCCTAAACAAGTAACTGGAAAGCAGATCCACGCTTGTTCCCTAAGTTTGAAGGGAGGGTGAGAGCTGCTCTCATGTGAAAAATTTCACTGACTCCATGGCCAAAGGTGGTGGGATGAGCGAGATAACTCCAAAAGGGCTTTCCCAGTCTGCCATAGAGCACAGAATTGACAAAGAGGAGATAGTTTCTAGAGTAGCTTGGTTACCTTCTTGGTCTTCGGGAAGAAGGGCAGCCACTTGTCTTTGTCAGGAGCAGATGGGGCCTTTTCAGCTGTGCTGGAAGGCCGAGCCTCTCGAAGTCGGATCCCAGCATGGCTCATGTAGGTGCTGAGAGCGAAGTCCATGGGAGTGCTGGAAGACAGGAGCGGGTGCTGACTCAGAAGGCCCAATCATGCCCCTGCCAGCAGGAGGAAGAGTAGGAATGCTGCTTCAGGCTCCATCACCCAGTAGGGTGGCAAAGGAGTAGGTATGGGCCAGGGCTCTCGGAGGCAGGCCTGAATACTTGAATGCAGCAGCAGCCAAAAGCTGCCTAGAAGTCTTGGCTTCCACAACTGGGAGAAATTGTATTCTTTCCCTGAGTAGAACTCCTCCTAACACAGGGATGCAGTCAGTGGAAGGGCAAGTCAGTTCCCTATACTGGAAGCAAATGAGCCATCAACAGGCCTGGAGGGCCAGCTGAGGCCCACAGTTAATGTCTTTAGGCATTTACGTGGGGATAGAGTAACAAAGGA
Source organism: Tonatia bakeri (assembly GCA_004024845.1). Classification (NCBI taxonomy): domain Eukaryota; kingdom Metazoa; phylum Chordata; class Mammalia; order Chiroptera; family Phyllostomidae; genus Tonatia; species Tonatia bakeri. The sequence continues at coordinate 72,105 of PVIA01004262.1, forward strand.
AAGGGGAGAAATGCTCGCCCACCTCTGCTAAGGCAGACTGCCTTCACCACCCTTCCACTGCCAAGTACAAAGAGAAAAGGAGATGGACAGGACCTGTCAAGTAGCTTCCAGTTGCCACAGATGAAACTGTCCAGAGCTCTGTGTTTAAAAATGGATTTGGCTCTCAACTGGGTAGACAGATTATCTTCTTTGTGGATTCACTACAGCAAATGCTTCAGCCCTGGTTTTTCCCTCTCCTCTTAAACAGACTTCTAACCCCATCTTCTTTCTCTCTCTTGGTAAGTGTGTGCATGTTCAGGGAATGCTTACTCATTTTAACACTGGCTGCTGAGAAAGAGATCTGTACACAAACTGCAAAAGAATTCGTAACATGTGCTAAGAGAGAACATATGTTATATCCCAGTTCCCCTCTGTAGGTGCTGCTCACACAGGCTGTTTCTTTGGCTGTTACTTCTTGAGGTAGGTTAAGAAAAAAAAGTGGGAAGGGAGCCAGGGGTGAAGAGGATGCAAGGTATGGGAATACTGGGAGTGATGGCAGCTCCGTGTCTTTACTCTGAGGAGCAGACACCTGTCCCTGGCAGTGATCCTGAGCATCAAGGGCCTGGACCTCATGACCTGGTTGTGTGATGGTGACACGGACTCCTGGAATTCACCTTGGAGAGACAGTGATTCTATGATGCTAGGGACTCTCCTGTGATTGGCAGAGATGGAAAAGCACAGAAGCTCACCCCAGTCCTTCCCACCCTGAAACCATACCACAGACTCACTCACCTTCTGTCTTCCTCGTATTTGAACCTGGAACAAAAGGAAGAACAGATGACTCACACTGCAAAGGCAGCAGCTCCTCTGTCTATGCAGAGACTGGGAGGAGGGCAAGTTCTTTACAAGAGGAAGGGAGTGTAGTGGGGAGAAGGGAGGAGTGTGATAAAGGGTCAGGCTAGACTCTGGGTCTTAGCTCTGGAGCCAGGGTGGGGCTTAGGGAGGGAGAGTTCTCATTCTTTTGAGGGACTCCATCAGCACAGGGTTATGATGAAGATGATGATGTCCTTCTAGCTGAAAGGAGGGAATGTGTTCTCAAGTTATTATGGAGGAAGAGGTGCCTCCTTATGTTCACTTAGAACCAAATGAGGGGTTGGGCTGACAGAGAGGTCAGAGGAAAGAAGGTGAGAGAGCAAAGATAATAACTTGAGACCTGACTTAAAGAAACCTATTTAAAAGAGGTGAATGATAGTAACTGAAACTCCCATCTGAGTGTTAACTATGGGCCTGGTACTATCCTAACCTACTGACAAGTAGTATCTCATCTAATTCTCAAAATAATCCATGAGTAGGCATTCTTCCTCCATGTAATGAGACGGAAGCTCTGTTGCTTTAAACAGAAACCATTACAAGTGGGAAGCCTATGCTGTAATAATCCCGAATAACTCTCAGTCAGGTTTTACCTCTGTCACCGGACTGGCTGTCACCCCTGGACCACCATCTGATTGCGAGGGGCCCAACACGCTTCAGGGCTCGGCTGGAGGCCAGAGGGCTGTTTTCAGAGAACATGCCTTCCCTGTGTGATCTCATCTAGTCTCATCTCCATCCAGCCCAGACCTCTTATCAAATACCAGCTTCATATATGCAGCCACCTACGCAAATCTCCAATCTGATGTCTGAAAAACATCTATGTCCAAGCCAAGCCTCTAGCAGTCTACTATAAAACTGTTCCATACACAGTTGTCCCTTTGGTGAGTGATGGCATCTTTGTCTTTTTAGCAGCTTAGGTTAAAAAACCATGGAATCTTCCTTGACTTTTTAAAGGAAATCCTACTGTTTGCTCTACTGTCAAAATAGACTGAGAGGGGACATCTTTCCACAATGACCACAGCCACCACTGTGGTCCAAGCTCCCACTGTGTGGCTCCGGGAACTAACCTCCCTTTCTCTCTCACCCCATGCTCCACCCACACTTGAGTCTCTCACAGCTCCGATGACCCCCCAAGTCACTGAACAGTAAAAGTCACAGTTCTTATGACAGCCCACAGGCTCTATGTGGCTGTCCCTCCTATCACCACTCTGACCTTAGCACTGTCTCTGAATTTGCTCTGGCCACACTTGTCTCCTGCCATGCCTCAAATATGTCCAGTACATTCCTGCTCTGCCCTGGCTAGTCTCTCTGCCTGTGATGCTCTTTCCCCCAGTGCCTTCGAGGATAATTCACCTACTTTCTTTCTCTTTTTTTTCAGAGAGGGGAAGGGAGGGGGAAAGAGAGGAAGAGAAACATCAGTTGGCTATCTCCTGCACATGCCCCGAACCTGCAACCCAGTCACATGCCCTGATCGGGGATCAAACTGGTGACCCATCGCTTTGCAGGATAACACCCAACTGAGCCACAACAGTCAGGGCTAATTCCCACTTTCTTAATTGAAACTGCACATCCCAGCTCTAGAGTTCCTGAACCCCACAGGCTGATCTATCTCCTACTCCCCCCAGCACTTATTATTTTATTTATTTACTACACATTGCTTTCTCTCCCCACTATGACACCAGTGCCCCAAGAAGTATTGTTTGGTTTACTACTGTGTCCCAGGAGCCAAGAAAAATGCTAGGTACACAGTAAAGACTCCAGAAATAGTTGCCGAATTGAAAAATCAGCATTAGTAGAGACTATGGAGATTCCCTAATCCAACTTTTGCCTTTTTATAGATGAGATTAAGGTGTATGAAGTGACTTGACCAAGGTCACACAATCACTGAGAAAAGAAACAGTATTGGGCTCTGGCTGGGTGGCGTAGTTGGTTGGAACATTATTCTACACACCAAAAGGTTTTGGGTTTGATTCCTGGTCAGAGTGCATACGGGAGGCAGCTGATGTTTCTTTCTCCTTCCCTTCTTCTTTCTCTAAGATCAGTAAACATACCTTCGGGTGAGGATTAAAAAAAGAAAAGAAACAGTAATGGGGTGATATCTACCTCTAAGCCTGGAAGTGTCCCCACAAAGCCATCACAGGAGGCTGCAACACTTTGGAAGATGGGACTGGAGAGGAGCAATGACCAGTAGCTATGGCAGAGGCTCCTTAGTAAGTTTAGATTAGTCTGCTGATGTGATTCTTAGTTAAAAATGGTTCACTTTCCTGTAAGTCAGTTCTATCTGCCTCCTGGAGGAACTTGATCCATTGGAGACCCACAGTGTGACTCTCTGCTCAGCTGGATATGATCTTAGAGGCAGGAAGGGAGAGTGGTTAGGCAGAGGGGTAGGAGGGGAAGCAGAAAGCTCACTGAGCTCCGGGAGCCTGTGCTTTGTCAGAACACCTCATGACCACCAGGAGCCCTGGGCTCTGCAACTCTCTCGAAATACTGTCAGCCCTCAGCATGAGAAATGCACTCCCACCTCTCAGGGGAAGTAGAGTCAGACAAGAAGTGAAAGACGGGCACAGGTTGGTAAACAGACCCACAAAATACCACCCTGTTCAGCATGTTCGGGGTAGGGGTGGAACTGGAGACTCACAGAATATCTCCCAGGGCAGCCAGCTGCTTCTCGGCCACCTGACGCTCTCGGAGAGGGTCTCCATCCAGGTCTAGCAGGTCGTTTTCACCGTACAGGCTGCCCAGTCCCAGAGTGCGCTTTGTTCTGAGCCAGAGAGATCAAATGTACACAGACTCTCAACAGACAGATATCCAGAAAGAGTGAGGCAAACGTGCACACTTAACGAGATACACGCATCACAGGGGAAGGAGAGGGGTGAGGAGGACAGGGTCCAGGCCACCTGTAGTCGTGGATCTGCTCCTGAATCTCCGGCATGGCTGCCTCCTGGGCTTCAGAGAGAACGCCGCGCAAGTCCTCACCGCCTCGCAGCCGCAGATCTGTGGTGGGAGCAGAGATGACAGAAGTGGGGAGGGGTGCTGGGGAGGAGGTCAGTTACAGAGTGTGTCAAAGTCTTACGGCATAGGGAGGGGAGGCTAGCCTTCTGTCCTCTGTCAGCAAAAGAATAGGAGGCGTGGACCTAGCAAGCATTCCTGAAATCAGGACTAAAATCCTGATGTTCAAGTTCCAAGGCAAGGACAAGAACATTTCTTGGAAGTTCTACACTTCATTAAGCAGAGAAGTAATAAAGCCCCTCTCTTGGGCTGTGTCCAGACGCAGATAACAAAGTGCAACTCTGAGAGGCTCGTGCTCCTCCTGTACCCTGGGCCAGCTCACAAGCACCTCACGTAAAACCCAAATCTGCACCAGACACTGGATGCTGGCTCTTCTGCCCCTGCATCTAGCTTCATGCAGCTACGGCCAAGTTCCTGGCAGTGGTGGCTTTCTGTCTGATTTTGAGAAATCTCTGCTCAACCTCTTGCCTGTGTCCATGAGCTTTATTCCCTGTCACCCTCTCTCCAAGGACAACCTTGAACTTCTATCTTTTAGAAAGCTGGGTGGGACATGCTGTCAGGCTGACACCCGTCCACACTCTTCGCTCAGTGAAGAGCTGAAGAGCTCCCCCAGCTCGTCTCCTGGTGGCTGGAGAGCAGGAAGAAGTGCTCACCTCGCTTACTCTGGGCCACCTGCTGTCACCATTAGCTGAGGAGCTTAAAAAACACCCCAGTGGTTCCAACTCTGCAGATGGGGTGGAGTGAGACCCTAGTTTCTATGTTTTTTTCTTCTTCTTCTTAAAAAGAAAGTTCCTCAGGTGATTCTGATGACTGACCGGGACTAGGAATCTCTCACTGCATACGGTTTTCTCTTTGTACAAATGACCCGAGGCCCAGAAAGGTCACATGGAAGGTAGGCAGAAATAAGCCCAGGTATCCTAACTTAGCTGTGTCTTCCTGTGATAAGCTCCACCAGACAGTGAGCACCCAGGCAGGGCCTGTCCTGTTTGTGTCAGTTCTGGAGGAACTGTCCCTATTTTCCATATTAGAAGACAGCTGCCTGAGGACAGGGACTATGCCCCTCTGTTCTGCAGCCTCCTGAGCGCCCAGGACAAGACAGGCACTAACTGACCGATGAGACAACTTACCAATTTCAGCCTGTAATGTCTCTGGGACCTTCACTCTCAGTGGCTAGAAAAGAGAAGAGTGAGGTCAGAAGTAGTGAGGTCACACAGCCCAGGGAACATGGGAGACAGCGCTGCCTTCTCTCCTTTTCCCCTGTATCTACCCGACCCTCCTCTCACCTCTCTCCAACCTGTACACCTGAATTCTAGGCTAGGGTTTTTGAGAAATGGAATCTGAGGATGTAGAGTAAGCTGGGACATGCAGTTTCTCTGCTCTTATTTCAAGGACATCAGGATGCATGAAATGGATCTTCCAAAAACTGGATTGGTGCTAATTTAGCAGCAAGGGAGAAACCTTTCCTAGGCTATTTGGTGGGCTTCCCTTCTCTGCATTGCCAAGAGAAACTGGTCTTACGTTACCAAGTCTCCCAGTGAGCACGGTGCTCTGTCTTGTGCTCTGAGCACCTGACAGCTGGGTACTGGGGTTGTTCTGTAATAGCCAAGCACAACTGGCAGCTCTAACCTCCTTAATCAAAACTCATTTAAAGGGCAAAAACAAAAATTTTGAGGAAAAACAGTTCATTTTACAATCTCATTAGTCCTAGTAGCTTACTGACAGATGAATAAAGTCATTCTGGAATTGGTTTAGTTGATCAGATTAAAGTCTAGGATGGACACTGTTCTTTGCAGGCTGAGGAGCTGCTACCAGTGGGATCCTGCCACACCGGGGGGCCCTATGCCCAGATGCAGTCAGTGCTCATCTGTCCCCATTCTCCGGGCTGTCCTCCTGCTGGGTTCTGCCTGTGTGCAGTCAAGAGCAAGTCAGGCTGGCTCATCTGATGTCTCTGGAGCCTGTTTCCCGGTCCCAGAGATGGGTGAGGCAGGAAGCGCTGGGGGCCAGGGCCCTGATTCAGGGGAGAGTCACTCGGAGAGAGGCAATTTGTATTCCACTTTGGTGCATGTGGGACAGAAGAGGTTCAGAGAGCAGATCAGCCCTTAGAGAGCAGAGCTAGAACAGAATCCGGGAGTCCCAATCTGTCAGCCGGCACTTCTCTTTCAGAACCTGCCTGCTTTCATCCGGAATGTTTTGTTTTCCTGTTTCTGAGTGGTCCAAGGAGTATAATAAAGTTGTAATCCAATCCATGACTCCCTTACCGCATTTTTTTCTAGGAAAATATTCCAGATGTCTTTTCCCAAGCTTCGGGATTCTTTGGAGTTTGTCTGCTGATAAACTTCTGCACACAAATAAAAAAGCTAGGAGAAGAGAGAACAATGGATTAGAGCAGTGGTCCTCAACTAGGACGGACTTTGCCCCATGAGCAGACAACTGGCAAAGTCTGGAGACACCCTGTATGGGTACTACTGTTGTCTAGTGGGTGGAGTCCAGTGATGTGGCTAAATATCCTATAATGAACATGATTGCCGCCCCACAGCCAACAATTCTGTAGCTCAGAACGTCAGCGCTGAGGTTGAGAAACCCCAGCTCGGTGTTTCAAAAGCCTATGGTGAACTGTCCCACCCCTCTGCCTTTGCATGCGCCTGGGCACACCACACACGCAGTCAGCACAACTGCTTCAACTCTGTATCCTTTCCACACTGGATGCTTTGTGCCTCGTACTTGTTCACAGATGGTTTTTTAAGGGTCATGCTTTAAGCAAAATATAACCAGAAACACTGAAATAAAGAACAAACTGACAATAACCAGAGGGATGGGGGAGAGGGATAATGGGGGAAAACAGGGGAAGGTCCATCAAGGGACATGTGTAAAGGACACATAGACAAAGCCAAAGGAAGTAGGTTCAAGGGTGGAGGCGGGGATGGGTGCGGTGGGGGTCCATGGTGGGGTGAAAATGGAGACAACTGTACTTGAACAACAATTAAAAAGAAAAAGGGTCACGCTTTATTTGTCTGTGACAGATGTGTCCAGTGTTAAGTTAGGAATGCTGCTGAGACGCCAGCACTTGGGATTTATGCATAGGTGTTCAGTGAATACCTGTTGAGCAAATGGATGCTGACTCTGGCTTCTAACAGTGGTATCGCCAGAAAGAAAAACCAGCAGTCAATGCCTTGGGCATGAAGTTTATTTTGAAGATCACAACATCAACCTCTCCATTCCATCTTTCCAAGCAGCTGAGCAGAATGACAGCAACTGATAAGGCTGCTGGCTCTGGGCACCAACCCAGGGTACTCCGGCCTCTGTCACCCACCATCCTTCTTGTCGTCCTTCATGTCCAAGGCCCTTTAGTGTCTTGCTTCTCTGCCAAGCTACCCTGTAGTTACATTGTATATTCCCAAGGGCCATTCTCAACACTCCAGTCACTCTGTACCCACTTTTATTCAAAAACCTTTAGAAGACCATCTCTTCCAAGCGGACTAAAAATGAGTTTTCCTGGCCTTGCTCTTCCTGCTCCTCTCCATCTTATTGATGTACTTAGCAGTGAAGACTCCCTTCCACTGAAGTTTCATTTCATTTTCTATTTTATCTATGGCCTTGAGATGCCCAACTGTGCTATATGGCAGGGCCAGAGGTCATAGATTTGGCAAGCATAAGCAGGCACTCAATCAAGACTGACACTCCTGACTTACCAGTGGGCTGGGGTCCGCCTGCGAGAAGATGTAACGTAGAAAAACCCCCAGGTGAGCTGGCCGTGACTTAAGTTTCTCAAGATCCTGGAATATGATGTCACTCTGGAAAGAAGGATGAGATGGGCTGGGGGACACCGAGGCAGGGTACAGCAGCGGGGCCTGCTCTGGCTTAGTGCCCATGTTCTCGGCCTCCCAGGGTTTCTAAGCCGTGGCTCCCTCCTCCATGCTCCCTCCCAGCTAATGTAGTCAAACTGCTTCTAGTTAAGAGCAGCTGGTATGACAGAACAATGATGAAAGGAGAAAACCAGGAAACCGTTACCTCGTTGTTGAAATAACCTGGGTCATAATCTTCCTCTGGGCCAATAATTAAAGGCTTTGGGCTTTGATCTACACCCTGGGAGAGAGAGTCAGGTTGTAGAGATGAGAGGTTACAAGACAGGGGATCCAACTCCCCCGATGAAGCCTGTTTAGTGACAGCACAGCACTGACAGGAAAAACCACACATGTCTAGCAAACACTGTCATCTTACTACCACCCCCAAATCTCAGAAAACAGAAAATATGATTTCCACTTGCAGGAAGTCGACTGCATTTGGGTGGGGCAGAACAGCCGGTCACGTGACACACGAAGATGGGAAGTGAGGGAAAGTGCTCTCTTCCTGTTTGTGAAAGACCTGGGGAAGGGGTGTCAGGCAACTAAACCAGCACCCAGAGCTCCTGCTGGGTGAAGGCTTTGCTGTTCTCCTGAATAGCCACCCCCACACAGAACACACCCCCTCCAAGTCCAGAGGCCACCACAGTGCCACTCTGCAGCTACTGTGTCCAGTGAGCACTAGCAGCTGGACCTAGCAGGAGGGCCTACCAGTCCATCTCTACCTCCTTGAGCAAAAGGGGAAGGAGCTGAGCTTTCTCCAACACCACTTGCATCATCTCCCTTGTCTGCTCTAAAATCTAAACTTCTTAGATGGGCTTTTCTTTCTTTCCCCCTTATGCCAATTTTAATAACCTAACTCTAACTGGTATGCCATCAATATTAGGTATCACGAGAGATTTCAAATTGCATTAATTATTCAGATGCTGCAACAGAAAAGCCTTTCTCCTACAGGTTCCTTGGGCTTTCAAAGCTTTCCTACCAATTCTGTTTTTCACTCAGGTTAATCTACCTCATCTCCAGTGACTCCCCAACAAGGGCTCTGCTTCTGAAACCCACCTAGATTACTCGTGCCTCCTCTTTCCAGGCCTAAGATAGTAAGTTTTAATCCACTTGTCCACGGGTTTTTCCTGACAGTTCCTCCTTGTTACTCCCCATGCACTTCTGTTCTCCTGGATATGTATGGATTTTATCCCAACAATCGCCGAGTCAAGAATGTGAGAGACCCAGAAGATGCCTTAGAGACCAGAGTCTAGCACTCATTTACAAATGAGAAGATGAGGCCCAGAGGACGGAACGGCATGCACAAAGTTGCAGAGTCAAGCCTTATGTGCTGTATTTGTGTGTCTCAGAGTTATCCTGAGAATCCCCGCCCCTCTTTTGGGGTCAAGGATCCCCAGGGGGTGTTGGATGCCTCTACCTGGCTCTCTGGCAAAACCTGAAAGCACTAGGTTGTTGCTTGTTTGTGGGAGGATTCTTTCCTTTAAGTCTTTACAACGATACAGTTTTTCTGATTACAAAAGCAGAATATGCTTACTGTTGAAAAGTCAAACATTTCAGAATTATGTAACAGAATGTGAGAGTTCCCTTGGATCCCATACCCCTGCTGCTGACAGTCTCACGGATAGTACAGGTTTCTCCCATGCTAACATTTATTAAGAAACTGAAAGTATACTTTGTTCCTATCACTCAAAAATAGCAATTTAAATAGTTTTCAGAAGGTGAACAGATTCAGTAGGAAAAAATGGACCTCAAGACTGATTACCTTACACCTGCTCCTATTAGCCACCCACCAGAAATCTTCCCTTAAGGAGAGAATGTGCATCTGACCTCCGTTGGGATGCAAACTTGGTCCAATGGAGTGGGCATGGACCAAGCAATCAGAGTGGCTAGGACAGGAGCAGGCCTGTGCTGGGGCTCAGGAAAACTAAGTGCTAGTGTGATGTTCTGATTAACAAGTTGAGTTCTTGAACAGTCCCTTAGCCTTTATTTGCCTCAGGTGAATCACTTACAAATGAGGATATTAATGCCTACTTCCTTTCCTGATGGGGAAAATTAAGTGAGATATTTTGTCCTAAAGAATACAGCACAGCAGATGGTGTCCTGGGCACTTCAATAGATGGTAGGTTCATTTTCCCACCTTTTTTCTTCCATCAGCTAAAAGTAACCAAATTCTATCCTATGGGTAAAACAAGAGCGTTAAATAGTGTGTGAAACTGGTTTTAATTTAAGGGAATGACAGAATTCCTTTAAAATAAATTGAAGTTTAAAAAAGCAAGTTAGCTTAAAGAAAAATATTACGTAACATTATATAGTTGGCATGAAAATATGGAAAAAATCATTATGGTAGTAGCAGGTGAATTTTAAGAGACATTATTTTACAAAATTTAGAGTCCTCTTTCCTGTGTCTCTAACAGGGAGTGACTTAGCTTCTGCCAGAGCAATGGGCAATTCCCTGGCTCTCAAGTCAGCCCATTCCATTGTCAGCCCAGATTCCTTGTAAGCTTTTTGCACTGAAACCTGTCTTCCTGAAATCTTCCCTGGACCCAGTTCTACCCTTCAAATCAGTGGCTTTTAAGTCAGGTTCTACAGAACCTTAGGGCTCCAGGGAAGCGCCCCTGAGGGTGGGGAAGGTTGATCAGTAAAGGTCTCGGGGTTCCTGAGCTTTTATTTGTTCTCTACATTAGGGTGTCAAATAATAAGATCATATTTACAAAAAAGACTCTGCTAAAGAAAGAGAAAACTGAAAATCAGTATTCTGGAGAAACAATAAATAAACATATTTCCTGTTTTATAGAGATTAAAAGATCACCTATCTGCTCCTTAGACATCACTTCCCTACAGATGTATTCACTGACTTTTCTTTCTTTTTTTAATTTTAAAAGAGTTTATTTATTTATTGTTAGAGACAGGGGAAGGGAAGGAGAGGGAGAGACACATTAATGTGTGGTTGCCTCTCATGTGCCCCCTGCTGGGGACCTGGCCTGCAACCCAGGCATGTGCCAGGACTGGGAATTGAACTGCAACCTTTTGGTTCACAGGCTCATGCTCAATCCACGGAGCTACACCAGCCAGGGCTCACTGACTTTTCACATAGAACTGAGATAGTCTTCCTTTCATGTAGCTATTGATACCATGTTCTTTCTTTACCATTTATTCTTTAGGTAAGTGTCTATTTCAAAACAAGGGTTTAGTTTGATCATTCAAGACTATGTACTGGTGACCCAGTTCTGGAAAAAGGGAAAGGAAGATTGAAGGGTGGCTTTGAATCACTCACCTGGTCGCTGGTGGGGGGGCCTGGTGTGTCCGAGCCCTGCCACCTATGGTGCTGGGCCACCCTGGCCATGATCACAGGGGAGGTTCGAGGACTGTCTAGTCCAGGGTCTGACAGTACTGAGTTCCGATTTATCAATGACTAAAGGAACAGAGAATTCTGTGAGAAGGAAATTCATCCAGAAGACCCTCAGGGCTCAGCTCACTTGGTGGTAATAGCCATACTCATCAGCTAATATAAATTCAGTACTTAGTCTGTGCTTGGCACTGTATTAACCTTGATTACAAAGAACCTCATTTAATTCTCACTATAGTCATTTGAGGGAGATACTATTGTTCCTCCTTTTCACACAAGGATACTAACATCTGGAGCAGTTACAAAACTTGCTGAATGTCAAATAGCTGCTAACGTGGTACTGCCTGGATTCGACCCAGAAGTCTCATCTCATAGTCACAGCTCTTGTCACTAAGCTATGATGCCTCCCAGATGTCGAGCCCTCAAGATAATGTTAACTGTAGGTTATTTAGGCTCCCTGGTCCCTTCATGATGTCTTTCCCACATACTGATCATTTCTTTCTTAAAATTTTTTTTAGTTTTTATTTAAAAAAAAAAATTATTTATTTTTTTAGAGAGAAGGAAGGAGAAAGAGAGGAAGAGGAAACACTAATGTATGAGAAACATCGATTGGTTGCCTCTTGTATGCCCCAACTGGGGACCTGGCTCACAATCTAGGCATGTGCCCTGACTGAGAATCAAACCGGTGACCTTTTGGTTTGCAGGCCGGCACTCAACACACTGAGTCACATTAGCTAGGGCCTACATACTGATCGTTTCACTTACATGTACTATCTTCTCCCAAATGGACAGGAGCAGTAAGGAAATAAAATTTCAACTGTAATTTAAAATTAGGTTTTAAACATATTTTAAATGACAAATTCACATGCTTAATTAACTTGGCTAGGTATATATTTTGCTAAAATCTTTTTTCTTTTTTTTTGCAAAGACGATGTTTTTACTTTGAACAATTCACAATTACTGATACTTCATTAGCAGTTTTGAAATGGTGTTTGGTAACTGCAAAAATACTATATACTAGGTGTAAAGCTTTGTAAAATTCTTTTGAAATATGTTTATATGGTAATATGCTGACATAGCTAAGATTCTTTTTTTTCTTACTCAGTATTTTATTTTTAAAATATATTTTATTGATTATGCTATTACAGTTGTCCCATCACCCCCTCTTCATTCCCCTCCACCTGCACACCCTCTCCCACCCACATTTCCCTCCTTTAGTTCATGTCCATGTGTCATTTTAGCTTCTACATTTCCCATACTGTTCTTGCCCTCCCCGTCTATTTTCTCCCTACCATCTATGCTACTTATTCTCTGTACCTTTTCCCTTCTCTCCTCCTCCCACTCCCCTGTTGCTATCCCAATCATGTGATCTCCATTTCTGTGGTTCTATTCCTGTTCTAGTTGTTTGCTTTTGTTTTAGGTGTGGTTGTTAATAACTGTGAGTTTGCTGTCTTTTTACTGTTCATATTTTTTATCTTCTTTTTCTTAAATAAGTCCCTTTAACATTTCATATAATAATGGCTTGGTGATGATGAACTCCTTTAACTTGACCTTATCTGAGAAGCACTTTATCTGCCCTTCCATTCTTAATGAAAGCTTTGCTGGATAGAGCAATCTTGGATGTAGGTCCTTGCCTTTCATGCCTTGGAATACTTCTTTCCAGACCCTTGTTGCCTGTAAGGTCTCTTTTGAGAAATCAGCTGACAGTCTGATGGGAACTCCTTTGTAGGTGACTGTCCCCTTATCTCTTGCTGCTTCTAGGATTCTCTCCTTCATTTTAATCTTGGGTAATGTAATTATGACGTGCCTTGGTGTGTGCTTCCTTGAGTCCAACTTCTTTGGGACTCTCTGAGCTTCCTGGACTTCCTGGAAGTCTATTTCCTTTGCCAGATTGGGGAAGTTCTCCTTTATTATTTGTTCAAATATGTTTTCCACTTGTTGCTCTTCCTCTTCCCCTCTGGTACCCCTATAGTTTGGATGTTGGAACGTTTCAAGATGTCCTGGAGGTTCCTAAGCCTCTTATGTTTTTGAATTCTTGTTTCACTTTTTTTCTGACTGTATGTTTTTTTCTTCCTTCTGGTCCACTCCATTGATTTGAGACCTAGTTTTCTTTCCATCACTATTGATTCCCTGGGCATTTTCTTCATTTCACTTAGTGTAGCCTTCATTTTTTAATCTAATTTGTGACCAAAATCAACCAATTCTGTGAGCATCCTGATCACCAATGCTTTGAACTGTGCATCTGATAGGTTGGCTATCTCTTGGTTGCTTAAAAGTATTGGTTCTGAGGCTTTGATTTGTTCTTCTGTTTGAGCCTTTTTTTGGGGGGGGGATCTGGTTGTGCCTGTTATGTATCGGGGGTGGAGCCTTAGGTGTTCACCAGGGCGGGGCAACCCAGTTGCTGGGTTGTGACGTTGTATGTGGAGGCGGGGTCCAAGAGGGAACAATGGCACTTGTTACGCTCTCTGTGGGATTTCAGGCCCCTCTGCCACTTCCCACAAGCAAATTGGGCTCTTCTGGTGCTGGTTCCTGGGTGGGTGGGCTTGTGTACGTTCTAGGACCCTGTGGGTCTCTCCAACAAACTCTCCTGTGAGGCTGGGAGTCTCTCATGGAACCTCAACCTCCACAGGTGTTTTCTATCAGTGTTTTAGGCTTTATTTCCCGGTGCTGGGGCCATGGATTGCGTGGTCTGTCTCACTGCCTGTTTTCACCTGGTTTATCTGCACATGAATGTGACTGTGGACAGCCAGTTGCCTTGCACACCTCACTGGGTCTGCTTGTTGCCTCCCTGTGCCTGAGCCCGGGGTCTGCTAGCCACCGCTTTTTCCTGCCACGACTCTTCTCCGCCGGCCACCAACTCTGGCCCTCTTATGGGTCTGAATGAATGGTTGTCGGAACTTCCATACAGTTCAATTTTCTGTCTGTTCTGGCTGTTTTTTTGTTTCTAAATTTTTGTTGTCCTTAATTTTGGTTGTGTGAGGAGGCACAGTGTCCACCTATGCCTCCATCTTGGTTGGAAGTCTGTATTTTGCTAATATCTTTACTATTTCTTTCATTCACTTGTCTTTTTATACTGCAAGTTCATACTTACAGTTTATATATGCAAACTGGGAACACCTGAAAGAGAGAACCTTTGAGGCCAAAACTGGAAATCCTTTGCCCTGACTGGTGTAGCTCAGTGGGTTGGGCATCGTCCCATAAACCAAAAGGTTGGTAGTTTGATTCCTGGTCAGTGCACATGCCTGGGTTGTGGCCAGCTCCCTGGCTGGGCATGTGCAAGAGGCAACTGATTGATGTTTCCTCCCTCTCTTTCTCCCTCCCTTCCCCTCTCTCTAAAAATAAAGAAAGAAAATCTTTTTTTTTTTTTTTTTTAAAGAGAAATCCTTTGACCACCCCAGAAAAGATGAACCGGTGAAGTACAAAAAGATCTGTCAGAGAAAGACAGACTGCTGCTTCTTAGCAGACAGGGTTCACAGTATTAATCACAGATGAGTTATTCAAAGCCAGGCAGAAATGTGTTTTTGGTCAAGCAACAGTTAATGCCATGGCCTTTCTCTCCATCCTACTTTTTATATAACAGAGTTACGATGAAATAGAAGCCAGATTTGATGATCTTGCCTGTAGGATATGTTTAAAACCTCCTTTTTGGAACCCAGAGCAGACTGACTAAAATCCTTGCAATTGGAACTATAGAAGCTATCCATGACAGGCCAGAAGCCTTTGCAACAGGTGAGCAGCAGAACCTATAGGTGCTAGAGAAGGGACACTAAACCTACATTTTTAAACAGACTTGCTCCTGCTGACACTCACATCACTGAGAGAAGGGAAGCGTTCTGTCCCAGAGTCCAAGCCACTGTCCCCGTCCTGTGAATCCAGAGAAAGTCGGCCTGATAAGAAAAGAACTTACTCAGTAAGGAGGGCTGTGGTCTGGGGAAAGGGAGAACCTTAATCTGGGAACCTGTACACAGAGCAGAAAAGCGAAGCTGCCACCCTCGTTTATTTCCCAGTTTTCCTTTGCCTCTCTTATCTCATGACCCTTCAGTCACAGGCTTTACTTACCTGTACACCTACACTGCCCAGACCATGTCATCTCCTGAAATAACACTTCATATCTCTGTCTCACAGGTCTTAGCCCTCACCTCATTTGCAACTCTCCCTGATTCCCATCCATTTTCTCTTGCAACAGTATTGCTTGAGCTCCTAAAAGTGTTAGGTGCTTGGGCAAGTTGGTATCTGGACCATCATCACTACAGTCTCTCCCTGGCACTTAGGTACCCAGTGCTACTGGCTATATACTCATTTCTACTGAATGAGTGGTATCCAATTTTCCCGTGCTCTGGTACTGCTTTCTTTCACTACTCTACTTCCCAGAGGCAGGCACTATATATTTTCTTTCCCTGGATCTACCTCATGGAGAAGGGACAACAAATAAAAAACCTGGACTAGGGATGTGCCAGAGAAAAAAGGGGTGGTGGGGGGACTCACCTTCTGATCTCTGGCTGGTATCACCATGCAGTGGAAGTATATCCTAAAAAAGAAATGTCCAAAGGATGAGGAAATTCTATTAACCTCTCTCCTACTGTTTCCTTCCTCCAATCAACCCTTCCCTCAGTCTCAGCAGATACGTGCTTATAGTTAGTGGTCTCTTCTGCTTTATTGCCTTAAAAATGCCCAGCTACAAGAGCTATTGCTTCGTTTGTACACTTTCAGGAGGATGGTGACCCCTAATGGTAGAAGAGAGCTTTACCATCAGAAAAATTCCAAAAATTCACTTGATTTATAACCATGACCTCAAAACATCTATTCCCTTAGTTGGGCTGGGCACAGAAAGAACTTCCTATCAAGGGGTACAAAATCTCAAGCAGATGGCTGAGGGAACATGTGGATGTTCCATCTCTAAAGATATCTGAAGTGCTGGCCTAGGGCTGGCTGACCAGCCAATGTAGAGAGCATTATATTAACAGTGCTTCACTGTTCATAAAGCCCTCTTTTCTACATTGCATTTAGTCTTTCAACAATTCTGAGGCAGGTACGGAACTCTCATGTTATAATGAGGAAACAGAAGCCCAGAGATCTTAAATAACTTGCCCAAGCTACACAGCAGATAAACTATAAAGCCATGGCTGCACCCAGACCTCCTGACTCCAGGTGGAGTGCTTCAGACTCCTCCTCACAGAGCACATGGGTGCATAGGCAGTGGCAGCAGCAACTGTACAGGCCCTGTGCTGAGGGCACGCTCTAACTCCAACAATACTGCTGTCAGGCAGATCCTGTCGTGATCTCCATTTCATAAATGAGGCCACCAAGGCTCCCAGGGATTAAGTAACTGGCCCAAGAGTCGTAAAGCTGGTGAGCACTGAAACTGAGATGTGAATCCAGACTGTGTAAGTCCAGAACCTGAGCTCCTATCAACCATGTGACACTGAGAAGTCCTTTAGGAAATAAAACAGCTTAAGTTTGATTAACCTGTGTTTCCCAGACCCTTTTGATCTGGATGCTCTAAAAGAGACAATGGATAATCTTCAAATAATTTCTACTGGTTTTGGCCAATATTATTCTTGCACATCTTAAAGTTTCTGGAAAGTTACTTCCTATATACCCAAAGAATTAAGGCCTGCTAGAGATAAGCGAGACTCTACTAAGAGAAAACTCCCTCTCTGACTAGAACAGATAAGCACCATCCCCTCTCTGGAATATTCCACAAAGTGTGGTTAGCTGTTGCTATAGAAACCTCTCAACTGACCGGGAATCCTTTACTTAGCCTGACTTTTAAAAGTACTTGTATTTCTTTGAACATACTAAACACTTTGTTACATACTAAACACTCACTAGCTCAGCCTTGGGGTCCTGGCATGACTCAGGAAGCCTTCTGTCCTAGTTTTCTCACTAATTCCACCCAGTCCACCTGCAGGGTACCCATTCTAGAGCTATACCTACTGTCACTCACCACTAAGCCACCAGTCTCCTGCTGGATCTTCAGCTGTAACTGAGTGACTCGCCGCCGGGCACCTTCGATCTGCTCTTCTAGCGGACTGGCGGGGTTCCGGCTATACACCTCACAGATACGCTGGGGAAGGGTGAGGGCAGGGTGGAGGGCAAAAGGCAGAAGGGGTGGTTAGTAGAGAACGCACGACTCACGAGTGAGGGGGATAAACAGTTATCCCAAAAGAAAGGGGATAGAGATCTCTGCATTCTAGTAGGTGCACATTGTTTCACCATCAATTAGGAGCAGAAAAAAGTATAAATGGTGAGAAACAGAACACATGGGGCAACTGGAGAAAGAAGACACAACACAAAGGCCCATCCTACTCTGACTCATTCTTGAAAGGCTGGCTTAATTCCCACATCCTAAATAAGGTCTTCTTTGACTACTCCTCAAGTGTGAGATGACCAGATCAGCACACAAAAAGGTGCCAAAGAGGAAACTCACAGTGAGAAGCAGCTGAGAGGAGTGGGCCATGTGGACGAGAGAAGCCACCACAGGTCTCCCCCGCCTGTAGACAGGAAGCAGTCCGACACTTATCTAGCACTCCTTGCAGCACAGGGGAGTGCGGCACGCACGTGGAGAGCTCAGCCTTTGCAGTCTGGGAGTCCTGGCTTTGAATTCCGGTACCTCCACTTTCTGGCTGTGTAGACCTGGGCAAACTTTAGTTTGTCCTCATAGACAAAAGTACCTGCCTCTGGGGAGAGCTGAGCTGTAAGGTCTGAATGAGATTGTGGATGCAAAGTGCTTAGCAGAGTGTCTGGTGCTTAATTACACGACTGAGTATGGCCAGGTATTATTTTTTCACTGCAAAAGGAAATACTCAGGAGAGCTGGCTGGTTAAATAGTTAAATAAAGACTGAGTGCATATATTCTCTAAGCTCACCTGGGGCCTCACTGCTACCTGCCAGCCTTTTTTTTTTTTTACAAATTCCTCACACTCCTTTTTTCCATCTTCTCCAGGTCTAGCCCAGCAAGCCTTCAACCCTTTCCTCAGCAAAAAATGTCATCTTGTAAGAACTTCCTAACTTTTTTTCACTTCATAACATTTGCAGCCACCCCTCCCTGACGCAGTGGAGAAAAACTGTGTATACAAATCTTTTACAAAGTTAATGCCTCCAATCGCCTCAGGCTCTTCTCAGGCACTAGTCAGGTATCTTCAAAGTCTCCTTCCAATGGTTCTTTCTCCTCAGGTTTCCAGTCCTAAAAACGAACCACTACAAAACCCTGTCCATCAACTGGTGTTCCTCATGCCACTGCCCCCGTTTTCTTCTCCTTTCACAGCCCCGTATTTCAAAGCAGCACAGCAGGCTGCACTTACAGCCCCATGTTGCTTTGTCTCTCACTCCCTCCTCCATCCAGCTCCTCCCTGTTATCTCAGACAGATACTCTTCCAAAAAATAAAATGAACTAATTGCCAAGTCCAATGGTTTCTTCTAGGTCCTCTTCAAGATGCTGCCCTCTTGACTTCCTAACTCTACACGACCTTGGGTCTCCTCATACTCCTTCCCCAACTGTACTTTTACCCCTGCCTCCTCTCTTACATTCCACCCTCAGCTTTTATCTTTTTTTTTTCTGCACTGGTACCCTAGGTGCTATCATCTAGTTTGCAATTTCAACTACCACCCTTGTGCTGAGGATACCCAAATGCACATTTCAACCCAGTCTTGTCTCCTGAGGTTCAGCCCTGGTACCTCCATACACTGTGCTGGTCTTTTGATCTGAATATCCCAGGGGCACCTAAAACTCAGCACACCCAAACACAACCTTCCTTTCTTCCCCCTAAACCCTGTTCCTCTTCCTGTCTCATTCCATCAATAGCATCACCATCTATCCAGGCACTGAAATTCAGGGATATCTTTTATTCTCTTTTCCTTTACCTCCTCCTTCCAGTTGATAAGGTCTACTGATAGTGCCTTCTGAGTTGTCTGCCATTGTCATTCCCAACTTTCTGTTCTTACTAAATCTGTCATCATCTCTTACCTATTTCAACAGCTTCCTGGATGATTTCCTTATGTGTTAATCCACTTAACACACTTTTCTAAAGAACACTGCTTTGAAGATATGTATACTCCCTACTCACAAACCCTTTGATCAATTACCACTATCTTCAGAATAAACTCCAAGCCCATCAAGGCCCAAAGCACTTTCCAGAGTGAAATGGACTGATCCTAACTCAAGTGGCACCTTGTGAAGACTTCTCTGACCACCGCATAATCAATTATTCCTTCTTTTGGGCTTCTACAGCATTAAAAAATTTATTTTAAAAACTACCGCTGACATACAAATCATTAACAAACTTCACCATTTTAAAGTGTACAGTTCAGTGGTTTTTAGTATATTCATAGAGTTGCTTCTTTCATTTAGTATAGTGTTCTCAGGGTTCTTCCATGTGATAGTATTTACTACTTCATTCCTTTTTATGGCTAAATAATATACCACTGTATGGATATACTGGGTTGGCAGAAAAGTATGTATGGTTTTTTTCTGTAAAATAAACAACATATTTTTTATTTTCACCAAAAACTTTATTGATTTGACTATTTTGAGTATGTTGGCTCTCTCTTGTGTGGTGTTAACATTGATTGTTCTCAGTTAACGTCTTGATTTGATTGCTATCAACTTCTGCTGGTCTACCTGATCAAGGGGCATTGTTGAGCGAGAAATCTCCACCATGAAACTTCTTCACAAACCACTTCTGACCCGTTCAATCAGTCACAGCACCTTTTCCATATACTGCACAAATCTATTTTTTGCACTTCAATTGCATTTTTACCTTTCTTGAAATAATAAAGCATAATATGCTGAAAATATTGTGTATTTTCTTCCATTTTCTATATTAAAATGGCTACACAAAAATTCATAAATTTTTATAAGTTTTTTAAAAAATGTATGCTGATATGACAGGTGTCACGATACAATCTAACAAAATTATTTTGAATGAAGTTAAAGAAAACTAAGTGTTACCAGAACTATCTTAGGGAAAAAACCAAATGAACTTTCTGGTCAACCTGATACCACTTTTTGTTTATCTATTCAACAGTTGATGAATATTTGGGTTGTTTCCACTTTTTGGCTGTTATGATTGATGCTATTATGAACGCTCATGTACAGGTTTTTGTTTGAACATGCTTTCTGTTCTCTTTGGTATATATTTAGGAGTGGAGATGATCATCTTATCCCTGTGTTTCTCCATTTAACACTTTGAGGAACTGCCGAACTTTCCCACAGTGGCTGTACTATATTTTATATTTTCATCACCAATGGTTGGAATAGATTAGGACTGTGGATATGTATATAAAATATAAACAAATATTTTTCCAATTTCTTCACGTTCTCACCAACAACTGTTACTTTGTTATTTTGGCTCTAACCACCCTAGTGGGTGAGGAGTGGTACCTCTTGTAGTTTTGATTTGTGTTTCCCTAATGACTAATGATACTGAGCAGCTTTTCCTGTGCTTATTGGTTATTTATCTTCTTTATCGGACTGTCTATTCATATCCTTTGCTAACTTTGAAAATGGGTTGTCTTTTTATTGTTGAGTTTTGAGAGCCCTTTATACATGCTGGTACTAAACCTTTATCAGATATATGAGTTGCACATTTTTTTTATTTTAAGATTTTGTTTATTTATTCTTAGAGAGAGGGGAAAGGAGGGATAAAGAAAGGAAGAGAAACATCAACTTGAGAGAGAAACATCAACTTGAGAGAGAAACATCAATTGGCCATCCCTTGCACGCCCCTGACTGGGAACCTGGCCTGCAATCCAGGCGTGTGAATTAAATTAGGAAGCTTTCAGTTTGCAGGAAGATGTCCGACCCACTGAGCCACAACAGCCAGGGTTGAGTTGTAAATCTTTTCTCCCATTCTATGAGTTGTCTTTTTACTTTGATAGCATCCTACTTATCTTTTTTTTTTATTGGTTGTTCGTGCTTTTGGTGTCATATTCAACAAACTATTGCCTTACAAAAAGTCATAAAGATTTAAACCCATGTTTTCTTGTAAGAGTTTTTATAGTTTTTTTAAAAATTTATTTTATTAATTTATTTTTAGACAAGGGGAAAGGCGGGAAAAAGAGAGGGAAACATCAATGTGTGGTTCCCACTCCTACGCCCCCTACTGAGGACCTGGCTGGCAACCCAGGCATGTACCCTGAACTGGGAATTGAATTGGCGACCCTTTGGTTCGCAGACAGGTGCCCAATCCACTGAGCCACACCAGCCAGGGTGAGTTTTTATAGTTTGTTTTTTTTTTTAAGATTTTATTTATTTATTTTTAGAGAAAAGGGAATGGAGGGAGAGAAACATCATGTGAGAGAGATACTTCTCTCAGCTGCCTCTTGTACGCCCGCAACTGGGGAACTGGCCTGCAAACCAGGCATGTGCCCTGACAGGGAATCAAACCAGTGATCTTTAGTTTACAGGCTGGGACTCAATCCACTGAGCCACGCCAGCCAGGGCTACAACTTTTAAAATTAATTTCAGCTCTTATATTTAAGTCTTTGATTAATTCTGAGGTAATTTTTTAAAAACTGTATGAGGCAAGGGTCCAAATTCATTCTATTCATGTAGATATCCAGTTGTTCCAGCACCATTTGTTAAAAAGACTATTCTTTCTCCAGTGAATTATCTGGACATCTTTGTCAAAAATCAATTGACTGTAGAGGTATGGGTTAATTTCTGGACTCTGAATTCTACTTTATTGATATATAGGTCTCTTCTTATACCAGGACCACACTGTCTTGATTATTCCATGACATTTGTCAACATACATCATTACTTATTATATTAGTGTAACTATATCTTCATTCATCCACTGATATACTACTGGATTACAAACTTCTTAAAGGAAAGGTTAATCTCTCATTTATCTTTGTAACCATTCCAGCTTTTGCCCTAGGACTACTCCTCCCTCTAGCACTGCAACACACACACAGCAGGGACCCAGTGTTTGCAAAATAAATGAGTGTATTTTTATATCTTTGTGCCTTTGACTTATACTGAGTAGTATTACATACCCCATCTCTTTTGCATACAAAAATCCCACTCTTTAAGGCCTAGCAGGAATAGAATCCTCTAAAAACTTTCCCCCTACATTTCCAATTATTACTTGCTCTCTTTCTTTCTCTTATTGGAAGCTCTTTGTTCTTCCCACTCTCTCCCCTACTGTAATATGAATTTTCCCTATTAAGTTTTAAACATGTTAAGGACAAGAACTGTCTGATCCTTTTCCTCACTATATGTCACAGAAACAATGCTTTACATACAGTGGGCACTTACAGAAGTTTGTTGAATTGAAATGAAGGAGTGAGGAGCTTGCTGCAACCCACTATAGTAATCTAATGATTCTGTTCCAGCCAAAGTAATCTTGTTATTGTTCTCTATGCCTGGAAATGTTTGCGCCCCTTTTACCAACAGCGACCTCATCTACATCAGCTTGGCTGGGCACCCACCTTCTTCCTGAGCCTTCCTTCCCTGGAAACCAGCATGATCAATTCCAACTGACTCTGATTTTCCTCAGTTCTAATGTTCCCTCATTTTATTCTACCTGTCTCATTACTTGTTTGTATTTTGTCTATGTAATCACTATTCTAATCTATTATCCACGAGCTATTACCTTATTCATTCTATTGGTCAAATTCTGCTTTAACTGCTTCAACAAATTCTGTTGGCCTATGATGATTTCTTAGTGGTTCTGGGTTTTAATTTTTAAAGTTTTATCGTAACAGAATATGGCCTGTACATTTTGTATATATTGGCAGATTGCTCTAATAAAATATTATTTCATTAAGGCAATGGACAGTCTACCCTCAGCAGTGACTTACCTGTAACTCTCTTTCCTCCTGCCTCAGCATATTCCTAAGGATCTGGGTGGCATGTTTTTGAAATTCAGGATCCTAAGAATGAAAAACATGACTGTAGTCAGAGGTAGGGACCAGCTCAATTCTCTCCTACCTGCTGATTCTTGGGCACGGAAAGCTATGCGAGTTGAGCCTGCATCATAAATGTTTTGTGTAACACTTGTGACCTCACTGGAATTCAGTAATACAATCTTCCTTTGACTTTACCTGAACTTCCTAAAAACCTTGTTGTAATCACCTCTGGTATCAAATTGCTCTCTAGTCTCCTAGGACTCGCTGGGCTCAGTCTTCTTTCCAACTGGAAAATCCTGTTCCCCATTCTATCTGCATCTCGACCTCTTTTTAACACATCACACAGCTTTCCCTGGACTTTAGGTTCTCTCCCTACTTGCTTTTTCTTTCTCTACTCTCTTCCACTACAGACTGGGCTCCATATTTCATCCCTCCAAGCAGTCTTTTTCTCCAGGGCCTTTCCCCTACTGTTCCACACCTTCGTGACAATGACTGGCGACAGTGTTTAACTCTCTCCAAGTCTGCAGGTGTGGGAGGAGTACTCTTAAAGGGCCTCCTTAGAGTCTTCCACACATTTAGGAAACACACTGGATGCAGCTGTCTGATGAAACTGCACATGTTTACATGGAAGGAGACATCTCTTTGGCTTATCTCTGCTTACCAACACACCACTAAATTTAACCCACTTTCCTCCCAGTGGAAGTTATTCAAAGGGACAACAGAGTGAGGAGAGGAGCAGGAGGACCATTACCTGGAGAGGTTTGGGTCCTGTGATGCGCTGTGGAGGTGGCAGAGGTGGAGGAGGTGGTGGTGGTGGGATCACAGGGATGACCTGGGGAGCTCCTGCTAGATCTGGGTCCTGCTGGAGCCCAGAGGCACCAATGGACGAGGGTGAAGAGCCAAGGAGGGTCAGTGCAACATAGGCACCAGCTGCAGGGACAGACAAAGGCTTGCTCAAGAGGTACTGTTCTGGACAGCAGACATTCAAATGAAAAGGAGGGGGTTCTTTCTTCCTTCTCCCCTCATTAGGCTAATAATTCTGTAGATAAAGTTCTCCTCACTTGTAATGATTCCTGCTTACCTACCCTGCATGAACACGAGTACCCCTTCTTTCCCTTTCTTCATGCAGAGACCTCAACCAAAGTTCCACCATAAGTATCTGGAAACACTCCTGAGAGTCTGTCTGATCGGTCCCTTGTTTCCTCCTTTGTTTCACTAAATTAAGTGGCCAACATAAAGCCCCTAGTATACTGTCTGCCTGGCACATGAAAAGCACTCAAGTTCCAGCCTTCCACCCTCCTCAAACTTCCCACACCCTTTAACTGTTTCCTCATCATTTGTTGCTTCTGTTTGATTACTTGGGCAAACTCAATTGTTGCATCGTCCTAGCTACAAACAGAGTATTTTCCTCCCCCCCACCAAATAAGAAACAAATGAGGGAGAATGTCCGTGAATGGGAGAGAGGAGCAAATGGTATTTTAGTGAGACCCAGTCTCAGTAAAATAGGGTCTAACTGTGAGTGCAAAGATGGGTGTCAAAGTAAAGGTGTTTGCTGAGACACGAGGTGTACCCCCTGAAATGATAATAGAAAACTGTGGCAATCTAATTGGATCATTTCACATCAAGATGAAAGATGTGACTTCAGCTGCCTCCCACATCTACAAAGGTAGCCTCGGGTGTCAACAGGCCTGTCCTTTCCCGCCTTCGCTCCCAGCCCATCTGCTCCTCTACTTTCTTCAGTGGTCAGCTCTCTCCAACTCACATTTGATAAGCTTCACTACCTCCAGGTGTGAGCTATTGGTCACCATGGTGCCGTTCACCTGTTGGGGGGACAAATGATATTGAGTAATGATGATGGAAACCTAGGGGATTCTTGTGCAAGTTCAAAATGCCACTCCTTTAGGAAGCTGTTTTCCAGTGCTCTTTAACTACCTCTGGTCACTTGTTCACTCAGCTGCACATTAGGAATTTGCGCCTGTTCACATCTGCTGTGTGTTCTGACTTCCCAGCTAGTCTATGAGTTTGCAGGGATAAGGCCTGCAGCCTCAATCATTCATTTGTTTGTTTGTTTATCCATTAAAAAATTTTTGGTATATACTTTTTTCTCAACCATTAGCCTTGTACCTGTGTCAACTGACCCAGTGTTTTCTCCTTCTAGGAGAAAGGAACTTCCTCATTTAGGATTTCCTTAACAATACTAGGACTCTATTCCAGAAGAAAGCACTGAAGCGACAGGGAAGATGCCAGTAGTTTAGAACTGGCAAGGACCTGACACTAGCATTGAATAGGGTCCCACACTTGTTCTAGAAGCCTGGCTGTGTTAGAGCAGGGGCCCCCAGCCTTTAGGCCACAGACCAGCACTGGTCCAGGCCTGGTAAGAACTAGGCCACACAGCAGGAGGTAAGCTCGAATGTAATGCATTTGAATCATCCCAAAACCATCCCCTGCTCCCCTGACGCCCCCCACCGTCTGTGGAAAAATTGTCTTCCACAAAACTGGTCCCTGGTGCCAAAAAGGTTGGGGACCACTGCTTTTGAGTCAAGGAGGGCCTAGAATATCTTGGTCCTCATCCTCTGTCACATTACACCAATGTGCTTACTCTCAAGGCACCGCCCTAAACCAGTGGCTGACTAGTAACTGGCGTCAACACGGAGGCGCGCAAAGGGAAGGTCACTCACTTTGATGATGCGGTCGCCCTCTTTCACACCAGCTCTCATGGCCGCCCCTCCTGTAAGAAGAAGGCCAGGTCAGCAGCGCCCAACCACCTTTGCCAGAGGTCACCTCTCCCAAAGTCTCTGTCATATCACTTCCTTCCAAAATTTCTTCTCACCTTTCTGTGTTAAGTACCTTGAATGTGTACATCCACCTCTGCTCCAGCGACAAGATTACTTTTAAACTAGAGTGGGCAGTACCAGGTTGCAGCTCTTGCTCTTCCCTCCACCTAGCTCAGGTGCCAGACTGCTAAGGGCCAGGCCACGGAAGGAGAGAGGGGGGGCCAAGCTCTGGGACGAGTACGTGTGCTTCATTCGAATGTATCTAGATGTGCTCCAAGGTTAAAAAGAGTTATTTCTTATTTTCTAGTGAGAAGAACGAGTTTACTACCTTAAATATAATTCTTCGTATAATAATAATTACTAAGAGAAATATGGAGAAAAGGATTAAAACAAGAGTTTTTGAACAGTGGCTCATAAGCCCTGAGAGGTTCATAAAAATACTTTGAGGGTTCATTAAAGATGATAATAATAATATTTTATTTTCTGTTAAAAAACTGCTTTAAACCCTTTACAGCTTCCCCTTTGTAATGGGCCAGATTAAGAGCTTCTGATTGTGACTGAATGAGTAGAACTCAGAGGGTGCTCTCAACTTTCTCGGGTTATCACCCAGCTGAGGTGGCAGTGCTTTGACCACTGTGCTGTTTCAGATGACTTAGAGCCCGGGCTTAACTTATGCCTGTAATGCATAAGAAACACTAACACTGAGGCAAGTTAATGAGAAGCATAAAAATTAAGTTTTTTTTGTAAATCAGCCCCAAGGTAATCATTAAATCTGTAAGTTGTATTCATTTGATCAAAATAAAACTCCCATGAAACACATCTAGACATTTCTAATCTTGAGAGAAATTATAGTGATGACTCCATTCCAACTTGGCTTTTCAATATTAGGAATTGAAACTACCCTCATGTAAAGTATGCTATTTATGTAAGATTACTTGTGAAAAAATGGAAACTCTTACACTGTCATCTAAAAACTAAAGGTGAAGAGAAAGGAGCCATTTTGCCTGAATGTATGAAACATATGTGACTTCTAATAACCTAGCGATTTAAAAAAAATTGAACTCTTTAGAATGAAGGAATTAGAACAGAAGTTCTTAGACTTCAGTAATCAGTCCTTCAGTCCTCAGATGCGGGGAATTCATTACAAAGCATATTCCCTGGGCCCCTTGCCAGAGAGTGACGGAGTACTTCTGAGGCTGGGCCCAGTACTACCGATCTCAACCATTCTGGTACCTCGGTGATTCTAACACAGGCAGAACAAAGCCTATAGTTTGAGAGGGTGACCCAGAGAAACCTAATCTTGTGATTTCAATGCCAATCCAAATGAGGTTCCTCCCTCCCCCCTCCCCAAAATACACATACATGCACATATTTCCCAAAACTCCTATTTTGCTGTAACCCATCCTTTTGTTCTTTCCTCTCTGGAGCCTGACTCTGCTCAGGTCTGAGAGACGGAAAAGCTGAAGAGGTGCTGAACTCGCATCCCCAGGCTCCTGTATCAGACACCAGAGAGGCAAAGCCCAGTGACCGGCACTCCCGCCAGCAGTCTCACCAAGTCCAGGAACCTTGGGAGAACAAGGCATGCAAACAATAAACGTATCTTTTCAGACTTCTCCCGAGGATATGAAAACAAAAATAAAAACAAAAAACCAACAAAAAAACTTCCCACTGATAAAAGTTAAGCGGCCGTAACTGTTTATGTTCTTGCATGATCCATTTACCTCATTTTGGTCACACGTTTGACATTCTCTTTTTGTCTTTTCCATAAACAAATCTCAGATCTTTCCAAAATTACTCAAAGCATATTTTCCTTCCCATTTTGCACTGTACTTAGTGCGAAATGCTAGCCTGCTCCCTACCCCTCTCCTTGTATCTTCCTGAAGCCAAGCCCATGATGCTCCATGTCACCAGACACAACCTCATTGCTACTCTGCTGTCCGCTGCTTTTTGGGACACTGGCTTTAGACTCTCCCCCACTCTCACTTCCTGTCTTCTTCAGCCTGGGTTAACAACAATCCTTTCACCTGACATGTAACCAGGCTTTGAAATATTTGAAGTTTTTTCATACCTAATTAGTTAGTTGACTGACTTGCTTACAATGTCCTCCCAATATTTATTCCCTTCCCATCACATTGCTACCCTGCCAATGTGTTTTTCACTTCCATCTTTCAAACTACTCCTGAGATCCCATTCCTTCTAAGAAGCCTTCTCAAGCTGATCAGAAGAAAAATGACTGTGTCTTGAACCACAAACTACCCAAACACAGATTTCCAAACACCGTCACCTCCCGTACTGGCCGACACACATCATTTACCTTTTGGTAATTATTGTTAATTGTACTTGCACATACATTTGGACCAGTGTGGCTGTCTCATTTTAAACAGCTGCAGACTAGTGATGGCCTGTGCACTGAGTGAGGTGGTATGAAGGCAGGGAGGGAGAAAGCAGGTCTTTGGTCCCTCTGTGGCACCCTCTGACCCAGTGTGAGCTTCCCTGGAGGGCAACCAAGCATCTGCCTGGTGGCCTTAAGGGAATTCTGCTGTTTTCACACACTTCCCAGCAGGGGAAGCGAGCACAAAGTGTCATTCCCTAGAAATTTTGCCTAGTGGCTTAGCAGTGTAGAGCCTTCCCCCAGATGCCCCTGGGGACTAGTTCTACAGTACTTCAATTGTACCCCCCACAACTTCCCAGGTCCTCACAGAGAAATGTCACATAAGTTCTTCAAGTCAGGTAGCACTGTGTCACATACAAGTGGCTTTGTGAGAACTGTCCACTGTAGGAGCAATGCAGTACTCACCGGGCCGCACAGACTGCACCAGAACGATGCGATCCCCACTGACAGTGAAGCCGAAGCCATGCTGGTCTTTCTGGATCACGACACAGCGTTGAACAAGACCTGGTGAGTGGTAAGAAAGAAGAAGGTTAGGTAGGCACTGTCACTGCAAGGTTAGTGCATAAAGCCAACTCCATCCCCAAAAAGCTCTATGATGACTCCTCCACAAGGCCTTTCCAGACTAACCAGATTCCCCAGATTCCCACATGTCCCTCTTAGTGATCAACTCTGTATTCCATACAAGAAATCACCCTCTCTGAGGTGCTTGTCTCTCTTGTACAGGTCAGTCTCTCTGTGTTTGTCCGGGTAAGACTGGCTGAAGGAGGGGCAGGGCCGACTCCAGGCTAAAGACTAACATTACAGAGAAGCCGTCCTGGGACTGAAGCCCAGTGAGACTGCAAGTTTTCTGCCAAATTACACCCAATGACTGCAGCAGTGGGACACCAGAGCTTGATGACTCTTCGTAAAGCTGGAAAACTTATGCAGGGTGGTGACTCAGGGCTGACTCCTTGCCAAATCCAGGGAAGGATAAATGACAAGAGAAAATCCATTTTTCACAAGTATATCCATATACAAACATAGGAAATAAGAAAGGCTATAACTCTCCACTGTCTCCATCCTCTTGGGTGTGTACTGGGCACCATCATGTGTGTAGGTATGTGTGACAGCTTCCTGTAATGATAAAGTATGAATTCTGGAGTTAAAACCCACTGCTCAGGTCCTAATTCTGTCCCCTACAAGCTTTGTACTTGCACAGTTTCTTAATCCCTTTGAGCCTCAGCTTCCTCATCTGTAAAACAGGGATAATAAGACCTACTTTCTGCAGATGATAAAGACTAAATGAGGAAATTTGTATACATGTAACAACACCTAGTAGACATGCTTATATAAAAGCTAAGTTGTTTTGCATCTGGAGTAAATGGATTTGTGTGTATGAGTGTATACCTCTGCATTAAAATGTGGTAATGCCCTAAGAAAGAGGTTACCTGTTGTCTCAGAGGTGTCAGAGGGTTGGCGGTGGTGGGAAGGGGACTTGCGTTCAGGTGCTGAATCTCCCAAAGACAGGCTACTTAACCTGGAGGAGGAATAATAAAAGCACAACAATGAAGTGGGCAGGGAGGGTCCAATTTGGTAGTGGAAAAAAACCCTACTGAAAGTGGCCCCATGTTTCTCACCCTGAAACCCACTCAACCTGGTGGAAGATCAGCCATGTCTATACCACTAGCAACACCACCTATCTGGAATCCTAGGCTGGCACAGCAAACATGATCTCTTTAATATTCAGCAAGATGTGAAGGGAAACAGCTCTTCCTGGAGTCAGGAGACAAAGAGATAATAGCAAGAATGGGATGTCCACACATACACACACTTGCTGGGTCTTACCAGGCTGCAATGGGGTTGACGGAACAGAACAGAGCAGCAGAGAAAATGAATGCCAAAAAAAAAAAAAGACAGGAAAAAACAAACAGCTAGTTAGTTTTAGGTAAAGGACGGGGAGACTGGAGGGCAAGGACATGGTGAGTCGAAACACACAGAAGCCTGCATGAGCAGAGCAGGGGCTGCGGTGGCAGTAACTGGAATAACCTCCCCCACTTGGGCTTCGTCTCTTCATCCCTCTCCCAACGGCGTCTCCAGGAGGGTACCTGGCATTTGGTGCCAGTCTGCTAGGTAACTGGCAACTTGTACACGTTTCTAGAAGGAAGGGTACAATAATGACTCAAACCTTTGAAAATTCCATTTATCTTGTGGACACCATAGGAGAACAGGAATCTGGTCTGTCTGGTGGTGGTGTTCCAACTCCACATTCGGCCCCATTCCTCCTGCCATTCTGAGGCATCTTGCTTAGAAATTAAGATCCTAAAACCTTAAGGTACTGATCAGATCACCAAACCAGAAAATTTGTTGCTTGATATCCTCTTATTAATAGGACCCCTGCAGAACAGTAGAAGCTCAAATCATTGCTATGCCTTTCCTTTTCAGAGAAGTGTCCAAATTGCCAGGTCCTAATCAATAGTTGCTGCCCCTCCAAAGGGGGTCTCCCATTCACATCTATAGCAAATGACTATGTAGAAGGTTATTCAATGAAAGCAGTAACTATTCACAATGGCTGACTGGTTAAATAAATTGCAGTATATCAATGTAATGACACAGCATTCAGCCTACAAAAGAATGAGGGGCTCTTTATATACCACAGGGAATGGTCTCTAAGGCACGTTGCTGAGTGGAAAAAAGCAAAATGCAGATTATGTGGAAAGGAAAAAAGTGATTAAACGAGAAGAAAAGGAAATTACTTAAGAAAAAAGATTTTATTTATTTATTTCTAGAGAGAGCGTAAGGGAGGGAAAAAGGAAGGGAGAGAAACATCGATGTGTGAGAGATACACCAATCCGTTGCCTCTGGTGCACCCCCAACTGGGGACCTGTCCCACAACCCAGGCATGAGCCCTGACCAGGAATTAAACCAGTGACCCTTCACTTTGCAGGCCGGCACTCAGTCCACTGAGCCATATCTGCCAGGGTGGAAGTTACTTGTTTATACATGTTCAAATATTTGTTTATGCATGCATGAAAAAATCTCAAATATCTCTGAAATGATACAAAAGAAACATAACATTGGTTGCCCCTGGGGAAGAAAAAACCGAGTACCTGGGGCATGAGGATGAAGCCGGAAACTTTTCATTATATTCTTATTTATAACTTTTAAATTCTGATTCATGTGAAGGTGCTGTTTATCCAAATAATAAATATAATACAATACAAATAAATAACTTCCAAATTTAAAAGAGGGGAGCTACCACCCCTCACCTGGCACTGCTCTTACCTGGACAGGTGAGACTGCTTTTTACTGGCTGATCTTTGGATCAGAGAGAGGACATCAAGGAAGAAGAAATTGTGGGACCCAGGAGAGAGCAAGGCAGGAAAGGAGGAAGAGAAATAAATAACAAAGCAAGACATAAACTAGACAAGACACTGGAAATGGCTGGTTCAAAAGAAAAACCACAACTGAGCTATAATGGACTCAGGTATGGAAACTGGCCAAAATGGAATAGAGTGAGCTTGCTAAAACGCAAGTTTATCCTGTCATTCTGCTGCTTAAAACCTTTCAGAGCTTCCCTATTATACTTCAGAGAAAGGCTGTCCTGTCTTCAAGCTAAGCCATTAAGCCATGACATCTAACAGGCTGCCTGATGCTGGTCAGCGTCCGATGTCTGCCACAGCTCCCAGGACCTGTCTTCCTGCAGCATGAACATCCAGTGGAACTGCTTGTTCACTTGTCGGTAGGCTTGTACAGATGAGATTGTAGGGTCCAGGAAGGCGGGGTGGTTTTGATTAGTGAGGGCTCCATCCTATTATTGATTCCTGCTTTTGCCCATACTATTCCTTCTCCTAGATGTTCTTCCTACTCTGCTTCTCATTACTGTGTCTATAAGCCAGATAAGAAGGTAAACTTCCAAAAGCTACAACTCTTGGGTTCCTTCAGATTACCCTATCTATCATGCCCTGACTACTGACTACCCCTACCTTTTCACCCAATGTAAAGATTCCACTTAGTTCATCATTTAATAAATGTTTTTGAACCTGTAACAAATAAATGTAATGTGGTAGTCATTTTATAATATACATTAAGTCATGATATACCTCAAACTTATATAGTACTGTATGTCAATTATATCTCAATAAAATGGAAAAAAAAAAAAAGGTCCTGAATCTAGACTTGTATTATCTAATACATAGTCACTAGCTGCATGTAGCTATTAAAATTTAAATTTTAAAGCGAAATTTATTTACTTATTTTTTTAGAGGGAGGAAAAGGGAAAAAGAGAGGGAGAGAAACATTGATGTGCGAGAGATACATCAGTTGGCTGCTTCTTGCACATCCCCAACCAGGGACAGGACCTGCAACCCAGGTATGAGCCCTGACTGGGAATTCAACTGGCGACCTTTTGGTATGCAGGCCAGCACTCAACCCAGGACCCTTGCTGGTGTGGCTCAGTTGGTTGAAGCAGTGTCGTGTATACCAAAAGATTGGGCGTTTGATTCCTGGTCAGGGCACATATCTAGGCTGTGGGTTCAATCCCTGATTGGGGCACGTATGGGAGGCACCAACTGATATTTCTCTTTCACATCGATGTTTCCTTTTCTCTCTCTGCCTTCCTCTCTCTTTAAAATCAAGTGCTTAATAGCTACATATGGTTAGTGACTACTATACTGGACAGTGCAGAATAAAATATTTCCATCACTGCAGAAAGTTCTACTGGACAGTGCCACTCTAGACACTATGCCAGGTACTAGGGGATACAGAAATGAATGAGACACAGTCACTTGCAGGTAATGGATGAGGTAAACACGTAGAACTCTGGTACAAAGACTGAGTGATGACAGCTCCACCTTGCCCCTCCATCCTCATCAGAGAGGGCTTCTCAGAAAGGACCTTTAAAGGTCTTTTACTCCAGCCACTCATCCTCTGTCTTTGCTCAGATACACAACACCCCACCACTGGGTCACTGAGATGGGTTTGAACTCTTCCTCCTCACTACCCGAGCAGAAAGCCTATTTTATCTTGGGACAGCTCAGGTCTCCTTCTTGACCCCGCAGGAAAGTGGCTTCTTATGCCCAAATTAAAGCCTAGAAAAAGTAGTCTGGTAACCTGGTTTAGTTTGCTCTTGAGCTGGGTTGTAAGCTGTTCCACGTAACTCAAGGTCCATATGCCTGGCTGTGGATGACTGTTAGGGGCATGGACAAAGATAATTTGATAATTTTGATAATTTCAGCTACCATCAAAAGTTCCTCTAAAAAGCCCTGACCACTCATGGACATGGGCAACAGTGTGATGACTGCTGGGGGGGGGGGAGAGGGGTTTAAGGGGACTAAAAGGTAGTGTAAAAAAATAAAGATAAAAGTAAATAAATAAAATAATTAGTAAAACAAAACAAAAGTAAAATAAAATAAAAAGCCCTGACCAGTGTAGGTCAGTTGGTTGGAGCACATGCCTGGGCTGTGTATTCAGTCCTTGGTCTGGGGGCATACAAAGGAGGCAACTGATCAATGCTTCTCTCTCTCCTTCTCCCTCCCTTCCCCCCCTCTCTAAAAATAAATAAATAAACTCTTAAAAAAAGTCCCTCTGGAAAAAAAAAAGACAACCCCTATAGGGGCTCTTGGTTCCTTGCTTCCAAGATGACAAAGAAAAGCAACAATGGTCATGCCAAGAAGTGCCATGGCCAAGAGTAGCCTACTCTTTGTACTCAAGGACAAGACCATCAAGAAGTTCGTCATTTGAAACACAGCAGAGGAGGACGCAGCAATTAGGGATGTTTCCAAGTGAGTGTCTTCAACACCTATGCAATTCCCGAGCTGTATGTGAAACTACATTACTGTGTGAGCTGTGCCATTCACAGCAAGGTAGTCAGGAATCATTCCCGTGAAGCCCAGAATGAGCAAACACTGCCACCCCGATGCAGAACTGTGGGTGCTGCCCCATGACCTCCACCAAAGCCTAGGTAAGGAGCTAAGTCCTTAAGGGCTGAAGGAAAATTCTCTGGTATAAAATAAAATGGAAATTATTCTTAAACACACACACACACACACACACACACACACACACACACACACAGGCTAGGATGGATACAGGGTGGTGGGGGAGGGGCCAGATAAGGAGATTTAAGTATAATCACATTAAGTATAATCACAACAGATAAAAAATACTTTTTCTCTTTGGGAGCTTATAGGACGAAAAACTACCATTGACTTGGAGGATGAAGAAATACTGATAGCAGCAGATACAGTGGCTATTGGGTCAGCAGGTGTTAAGTCTGAACAGAGACTTGGAAAACCAAGGTTAAACTCTAAGCACAAGTGAGGAGGGAAAGAAGGTAACTTGGCATGAAACAGACTTTAACGGTGGGCTCTCCCTCTTCCTGATGACATTCTCATCAAAATTTGAGCCCTGGCTGGTTTAGCTCAGTGGACTGAACATGGGCCTTCGAACCAAAGGGTTGCTGGTTTGATTCCCAGTCAGGACACATGCCTGGGTTGCGGGCCAGGTCCCCAGCAGGGGGTGTGTGAGAGGCAAGCACACATTGGTGTTTCTCTTCCTCTCTTTCTCCTTCCCTTCCCCTTTTTCTAAAAATAAAGAAAATCTTTAACAATGAAGAAAACTAACTTGGCAACAGAGATCAGATTCTAATCAGCCTAAACCTGATGGAGAGGAAAAAGGTCCAGGAAGAGTGAATGACCCACTCCCTACCCCCCAAATCTGTGACTCTAAATGGTACCAATGAGACAAATTTTTCTGGTCCAACTTCTCAGTAAGGCCCCCCGCCCCACCATGTAACCAGTCAGTTATGGAGACTGGTAAGTACTTTTGTTTCCCAGAATTGTTTCTTCCTTATATCACTGATGTCCATCATTTTAACCCTATGTGCACTGCCTCAAGTCTGGATGACTACATATTACCTCGTTTCCGCTCTCCAGTCTCTACCACAACAGACTAACTTCCCCCAAATACTGTTTTCCTTGTGTACCCTTCCTCAAGAACCGGTGATCTCCCTTATTATCTATACTCTCAGATGTGCACAGCAACTGCCTGGTATAAAAGGTCTTTCATCTAGTGGACCCAAACACCTTTACAGTTCACTCTTTATCATTTGTTTGCTTTTTTCCCTACCTGTAAGGATCCTAGAATACGCTGTACCTTTTATGATGGCCTCCATCTCTCTCTCTGAGTGTGTGCATCCTTGCCTTCTCGTGTAAAAAGATAGTACAGACTCACCTTGTGCTTTCCCTATGCCAGACCTGCGATCAAACAGTTCTCTAAGGAGCCCTGGTTCCTTTTAGTAGGGAATGTGTGTAGAAACAAGATCTGGGTGCTAGGTGCTCATTGCTATTGAGCTGTCATTGCTTCTGCCCTTTCAGTGGACACAGTAGGAAATATTTCTTAGGAAACTATGAGTTCTGCCCTGACTGACATGGCTCAGTTGGTTGAGTGTTGCTTGCAAAATGAAAGATCTCTGGTCCAATTCCCGGTCAGGATACATGCCTAGGTTGCGGGTTTGGTCCCCAGTCGGGGAGTGTATGAGAGTCAATGACAGATGTTTCTCTCCCTCTCTTTCTGCCTCCCTTCTCCTCTCTATGATAAATAAATAAAATCTGAAACAAAATGAAACAAAACTGTGAGTTCACATTGAAATCTCCAGTTTAAGTCCAACACTACAGGGCTCTTCCTCATTTTCCTTAGTTTTATATTTTCTTCCTTTTCCCATAGTGAGAAACCTGCATCCAAACAACAGCAATATTTGCTCTACTCTTTTATACAAGATAGTTTCTGGAGTTGCTACATCAGTCACGCTGGCAACGACAAACTTATTAAGCAAAGTTCAAGAATTCCTTATGCTTCTTTTTGTCCTTGGACCATATCCCACTAAAGAGCAGTACTGTGTGAAAGTTACTTTGAATTGTTTCTTACATTATCAATTTGAAATGTATTTAAGTTCCTTTTTTTAAAAAAATCTGCATCCCAAAATACATTTTTATTGACTTTTAGAGAGGGAGGAGGTAAAAGAAACATCAATGTGAGAGAGAAAGACTGATGGGTTGTCCCTTGTACCCACCCTAACCCCACAACCCAGGCACGTGTCCCACCTGGGGGTCAGACCTGCCACCTTTTGGTGTATGGGATGATGTTCCAACCAACTTGGCCACCCTGCCAGGGCTAGGTTTATTTGCACTTTAATTTTAGGGTCTGTTTTCTCAGTTTTTTTTTAATTTTCTTGAATTTGTTAAACATTTACATAGTTGAAAACTCAAAGTGAAATATTAAGAATATAATCAGTCCCACTCCTCCCCAAGTAACCATTTTCATTTGTTTTTGGTTTCCTTTCCTTTCTATGTTTGTTTCTGTAAAACTAAGCAATTACACATATTCTTATTTTCTTTCTTTCTAACACAACAGGTAGTATCCTACACCCTTTACATTTTGCTTTTTTCATTTAATATATCCTCAAAGTAACTCCATACTAGTTCATGGAAATCTTCCATTTCCTCATCCTTTTCTTTATGACGAGCCCACATTCCAGTGTTCCTACTTCCCACACTTGTCCCGGTTATCTGGTGTGGTAGTCCTGCCTCTCTGCTAGAGGGTGAAGGTTACAATGTGTACTTCCCACATGCTCTGGAGCAGTGCCAGGCACAGAACAGGCACTCTGTAAATACATGTTGAAAACACCCTCCTCATCCTAGCCTAGATGGTGTGTGATCCAGCAAGGAAATATCTGGTGACCTTCCAGCCTTCTAAGCTGAAAACTGGGAACCAGCCATATAGCCCTTCTATTGGTCTGTCTATGGATTTGTGTTGTGTATGTGTATGTGTGTTTAAAAATAATTAGTTGTTAAATTTTGAAAAGCAGGCAATTTCACATTAAAAAAATACAGGTTTCCGGTTTCTCTCGAAAAGGCATAAGCTCTGGCACCACTGGGTTTACAGTTTCACATGATGACAATTGGCTGAAGCTAGGTGTTATCAATCCCCTCAGTGGGAGGTTCCTGGCCTCTTTGTCCTTACCCCCATCCCACCACAAAAATAGAATGGGGGAAAGGCCTGGAATATCCCTGTTCTGTGATAATGATTAAGTTCTTACTACCTACCAGGCCCTGTGCTAAACATTCAACATATGTTACCTCATTTAATCATCACAAAAACCTCTTGAGGTAGGTAGTACATCCATTTTTAGACAGGTGAATAGAGAGGCTAAATAAGTCGAGTTAAGATGTACATAAAGTTGGTATGGCTTCAAAGTCTATAATCCTAAACAAGAAGTTCTATGACCTGTGGCAATATGCAGATCTAACTGATCTTCATTAGACCTTCTCTCCTATTATTTACACACACACACACACACACACGCACGCACGCACCCATGTATAAACACATGTACTATGTATACCTCACACGTGCACACATATGATGTAACATACACGAGATATACAGAATACATATGGCATATGTGTATATAAAGATATAGAATACATATGATAAATAGAGAGAGATAGAGATAAAAAGCACACTATATATAGGCCGACCTACATCTCTTGAATCTGGAGTAAAGGAATCTTCCTGAGTCCCTTCCCAAGGCCAGGAGCAGCAGTCAACCAAGGAAGGAGCAACCCTGCCAGAACCTTAGCTCTAGATAAAGTCTGCACTCACTGAACCCTGACCTGGGCTGGTTTCTCTTATCTGCCAGGGTGGAGCTTTAAGCAGTCTCCTGGCACCCTAACTCTCCAAGGATTCTGACTTTGGGTAGAATTTTCCCTGTGGTCCAAGGCTGGCAATCACAGCCCCCTGGGCCTGTATATCCCCACAATAAACAGGGAAGAGGCCTGTTTGCAGACAATCTCTGCTGACAGAATATGACACAAATGTTCCCTGAGAGCTGATACAATTTAACACGTTTAGAAATAAAAGGACACAGAAAACACTTCCGTTCAGAACCAGAGTGCAGTTAGCACTGTGTTGCAGGAGGAAGAAGGCTAGACTCAGGAATCAGGAAAACCCGGTGCTAACCCAGTCGTGGCTCCAAGTCACTGAGGGCCCTGACTCCTACTCATGTCAGCTCTCACCTGTAAAACCAGGGGGAAGACAAGTGGGGAAAAAAGTCTCTGGCAATGTGGCCAGGAAAGGCTCACATTTCAACTGGATCATTTAGTAGCTGTAGGGCAGCGTATGAATCACTGGCTCCAATCCCAGGGACTCAATTCAGCAGGTTTGTGGTGTAGAATCTATTTTTATTTTAACAAGCACCCCAGATTATTACTTATTCAGAGGGCCATAACTTTAAGGAACTCTCAGAACAAGTCCTTTAACTTCTGAGACTTCTCAGTTTTTCCAGAGACCTAAAACCCTTTAGAACAAGGACAATGTCTTATTCATCCTTGTATTACTAGCCAAGTTCCAGCACAGTGCCTGGTGCATGGTGGGTGCCTGCTCCAAAAATGTTTGCTGAAGGAAAATACACGTCCTTTCTTTCAGAGCTGATGTGAGGATCAAAGAGGCAAATGTTTGTTAAGTTCTTTGAAAGTACTGTGGACACTGAAAAAGAAGATAAATACCAAGGACTCCTGGGGGCTAACTGGGCTTAAATTAAACAAACAAACAAACAAACAAACAACCCCCCAGCCATTCTACAACTAGCAGCCATTTCTAAACAAGGGCCTCTCACACATGCCACAATTCAGGGAGTAGCCTGCATTAAACTGCCTGCCTGCCTGTCTGTACTGCGTTTCTGCTGTCTGAGTCAACCCTTATAAAGGAGTTCCTGGAATTGTATTTCAACCAATAAGACTGAGACTCTCCCTGTTTAACAGTAGCTGTGCAGCTATATCCCCATCAGTTTTCACTGACCAATCAGGGACGGGGCCAGGAACTTCTCTCTCTAAGTCAGCTCCCCTCTGGCTAGGTGACACGGACCTCTTTCCCTTTTCATCAAAGACCGTGTTTCCAGAGCAGAGCAGAAGTCTGGGAGGAGGTGGGGCAGAGTGGAGCAGAGCAGGGCTGCTTAGCCCCCAAGCCATTTCACAGCTGTGCTGTTGTCCTTTGCTTCATAATTGATCTGTAATACTACTGAACTGTTCTACAGCTGTGCTGTATCACAACTGAGCTGTCTGCACTGAATAAAGTTTCCTTCTTCACCATACCCCAAATTGGGAATTCATGTTGGCATTAAATTGACACCACCAACAACTGACCAGTGGTTGACTCAGTCCCATGCAAATGGTCACCCCAAGGGGTGACCGATGCTCAACATATCAGAAGTGAGGTGAGCAGGACAAGAATGCGTGAGTGAACACTAAACAGAAAAAGGGGACAAGTCCTGTAGTATTCTAAACCTAGGGATGGCAGAGGCAGGAAAGCTCTCCTTCCTACTTCCATGAAGGTCTCTTCGAGAACAAGAGATCTGAGGACCGTCTGACTGTCAGAGGAGACGACGTGGCAGACCAGTGTGTGTGGAGGGAGCAGAGAACTGGTGCATCAGAGGGCTGGTCAGCCTGATTTGACATTTAATACTCAGCATACAGCCCATGTGGTATGGTTTGGAAAGCATGGCTTTAAGAATAAAGTACAGTAAGTGCTCACTTAAAGTTGTTGATAGGTTCTTGGAACTGCAGTGAAATAATGTATAATGAAAACAATTTTACTACAGACTGATCTAAATTAAGAGCTAAAATCCTATAGCACCTCATCAACACTATCACCAAACGAGAGAAACAACTTCACTTGAGGACCTGCTGTACAGGCTCAAGCTCAGTCCCAGCCTTCTCTTGGATGTGTCACCTCCGTCAAGTGGCCCAACTTCTTGACGCCTGTTTCTCAATCACAAACGTGGGCAACCCCACTTTCCTCAAAGGGGGATTGGGAGGAACAAATCTCATTCACCAACACTTCAAAGCCAGAATGTTCAAACTGAAACCAGTGTCCTAAACCAAAGCCCAGCTCTGCTCCTGAACAAACATTTCCTTCTCAGGAAAATAAGTGTTGTGCCAGAAATCTGAGTTATCTCTGATATCCCCCCTCTAATCAACTGCCAAGTCCTACTGATAAGACCTATTAATATTTCTGGAACCCACCTACTTCTGCGCCTCCCCATCCCAGGCTGGAGTAAGACACCATCATCTCTCCCCTGGAACTACCAGTATCCTCACACCTACTCCAGCGTCCGCTCCTCCAGAAATCATTCATCCTCTACATGCAGTCAGAGTGATCTTAAAAAACGCAGCATTGAACAATGATTAAAATTAAAAAAAAGATTAAAAAAAAAAAAAGATTAGGAAAAAAAACCCCCAGCCTAGAACATGTATCACCTTCAGTGGTTTCCCACTGTTCTTGTATAAAGTTCCAAGTCCTTAACACGGCCTAACAGTTCTCTGTAATGTCCCCACGTTTACTCTCAAGCCCCATCATCCCTCGTCATTGCCCTCCTTGCTCACTATATGTCAACCCCAGGGGCCTTCTCTCCTGCCTTGGCCAAGAGAACTCATATTCATTCTTCACTGTGTAGTGTAACCACCTCTTCTTCAGTGAAGCCTTCTCTGACTCCCACGAGGCTGGAATTCCCTGATATTTCCCTTTGCACACTAACTAGATAGCAACTAATTATTTGGGTGCTTTTAAAAATTGTTTAATGTTTTCTTTCCCTGTTTAATAATCTTCATTGTCTCTTGTTCTCTAGATCATGCAATAGCTCTAGAACCTAGTACACAGTAGACATTCAATACATGTATTGAAATATGATATCAGATAACATATGCAAATAAACTTTGTAGACATCAAAATATCATAAACATACACTTATCAACAGAAAGTTCTGAATTATCTCCATAATGCATATAAATTACGACTTAATTCACAATTTCATAGTTTTAACAAAGCCTGAACAGAATAAGCAAGGGGTTAAGCTTCTCTGTGGACCTTCAACAGGGAGTGACATCTTAACCTGGCTGTAAGAACAGGTTAATAAGCTCCTAAAGACTTCAGTCTCCCAGATTTCTAGAATTCAGCTCTGTACACAAAGCACTGAAACTTCCACTAAATAGGAAAATGTATGTTAAAGTGCGTTGGTAACTGTCCTGGCTGGTGTAGCTCAGTGGACTGAGCGTGGGCCTGCAAAGCAAAAGGGTTGCCAGTTTGATCCCCAGTCAAGGCACATGCCTGGGTTGTGGGCTAGGTCCCCAGTGGGGGGTGCGCAAGAGGCAACCACACACTGATGTTTCTGTCCCTCTCTTTCTCTTTCCCTTCCCCTCTCTCTAAAAATAAATAAATAAAATCTTAAAACAAAAAAAGGTTGGGAACTACACAGTGGACTGGGGCAGGGGATGGGCACAAAAGGGATGAGAGAGGAGGCTGACCTTGTCCAGAGCCTGGGATCAGGGGCAGGACCCACGGGCAGCTCTGCTGTGGGAGGATGTTCTAGGGGAGGAAGCAGCATAAGCACAGGCACAGGAGGAAGTGGACACAGCAACTCCGATGAGGCTGTCAGTGCAGCACAGGGGAGGAGAGGGAGGGTAGGAACTGGAGGAACAAACAAGAGATAAAACTGAAGAGATGTGGGTTCCCAAGCTGGTTCTATCACTTACTGTACTAGCTGGATGATCTTAGGGAACTCTGAGTTTGTTTCTCCACCTAAAATGTGGAGGATAGTCCTGGCCAGGTGGCTCAGCTGGATGGAGAGCTGCCCTGTTCCCCAAAAGGTTGTGAGTTCAATCCCTAGTAGGGGAGCATAAGGGAGGCAACCCTTGATGTTTCTTTCTCACATCAATATTTC
Organism: Tonatia bakeri; assembly: GCA_004024845.1. NCBI lineage: Eukaryota > Metazoa > Chordata > Mammalia > Chiroptera > Phyllostomidae > Tonatia > Tonatia bakeri. The sequence continues at coordinate 113,923 of PVIA01004262.1, forward strand.
TCTATCCCTTCCTCTCTCTCTAAAAGTAATTAAAATATATCCCCAAGTAAGGATTTTAAAAATGTGGATAATTCACCTACCCTGCTCTACCTATCTCACAGGGCTGCTGTGAGAATTCGATTACATAGGGTATGCCAAAAGGAAAAGGTTGGGGCAGGATTTTATTCTGCACGGGTGTCCAACCTGTTGCCCAGGATGGCTATGAATGCGGCCCAACACAAAATTGTAAATTTACTTAACACATTATGAGTTTTTTTTTGTGATTACATGTTGCAATGCATTTAATGTGTGGCCCAAGACAGCTCTTCTTCCAGTGTGGCCCAGAAATGCCAAAAGGTTGGACACCCCTGCTTTACAGAAAGGCTTTCTAGGAAAAGTAATAGGATCAGATTAGCTGCCTCTAAAAAGACAGATGTGGCTACAGCAGCTGGAAAAGGAAAGGCCCAGAGACCAGGTGGGGCGGAGATGATGTGTATCTTTATGAGAGCAGTGCCACTGGAATAGAAGAGAAAGGAAAGGAGAGAGAGAGATTGCCAGGAGTAGGTTGCAAGAGGGTGATCTCTCCAGCCCTGAACTGTCTTATGGAGCTGAGAGGCCTGTATAGCTACAGAGCACCTGAAACGTGGCTGGTTTGAACTGAGATTCAATTGAATTCAGGTGAATTGAGATACCTTCTGTATAAAATACAAGATTTCAAAGGCTTAGAACAAAAAGAAGGAATATAAAATACCAACACTGTTTTATAATGATTGCATGTGGAAATAACAGTACTTTGAAGATATTGAGTTAAAGGAAATATACATTAAAATTAATTTCACCTATTTCTCTTAATTTTTAGTGTGGCTACTAGAAAAGTTTTAATTACACATACGGCTTGCAGAGTGTTTCTACTGGACAGCCTGGTCTGCTCTCCTTTGGTCACAGCTGTGCCATGCTCTGCCTTCTCTCCCATGGCAAGGCCTCTGGCCCTCAGACCAGTCAGAGGAAACTAGAAGCCTGCCCAAAGTCACCCCTCCGGTAACTTCTCTGTTTCCCACAGCACCTGGTACATACTTCTGCCAAAGCACTTCCCACATGGGTGCTGACCTTTCCTCCTCGTTCGCTGGACTAGTGAGCTCCTGAAGAGCCAGTGCATGCCCAACTCATCGCTGTATCCCCAGCGAGGAAGAAGCAAGCCCTGCTGAGACGCAGCCATCTTCAGCACTTAGCAGAGAGAACAAGTCACCACAACTCGGGCTGCGCACCCTTCTCTCCACTCAGAACCCAACACCCTACCAGCCTTCTGGGCCCTATTATCACAGGTGCAGACTCAAATCTGATTTACCTGATTTGTCACGTCTGCCTCAGGAAAAACTCAGGGCCTGGGCTAGGGTCCCGAATTCAAAGTGATACTGAGCAATGGTATGGTGGAGTGTGAGGTAGAAGGAGTGGGTTTACATCCTGGCTCTGCTCTGACCATCTGTGTGGCTCAGGGAAAATTATTTACTTTCTGTGAACCTCAGTTTTCTCATCTACAAAACTGGAATACTAGCCACCCATCTTGCAGGGCCATTGTGAGAACCAGTGTAATGTAAGTAAAGTATCTAGCACAATGCCTGGCACACAGCAATGCTCGAAAAATGGTCTCTCTGCTTGTTATAAGACCCTAAGTCACACATACTTAGTAAGCTACTCCCAAAGCAATCACATCCTGACTTGCAACACAAAATAAACAAATTTTGAGTTAGGTAATACAGATGGCAACCATCTTATGGATCTCCTCTGAAGAGATGACCTACTGTTGACTATTATGTTTAGCCAACATTTATTTGCCTTTATCTATGTATCTTCCATCAAACTGTTATCTGATGAAAGCAGTGTCTCAGGACAGCAGGAGACCAGGAGAGCTGGGTATTGGTGCTAATGCTGCCATTCAGTAGCTAGGTAACTCCAGGCAACATCATCCAGACTAGTTTCAGGAAGACCCACTGGGGGCGTGTGTGTGTGCGCGCGCATGCACGTGCGTGTATGCGTGTGTTATGTGACAAAGAAGGGAAACCACTGAACAGCAAGGAGCAGGCTAAGGTAGCAAGAGGGCAGAACTGACAGTTTAGACATCTGGATTCTAGACCAAGTCTGCCCTTATCTTTTTGTAGACCTTTGGAAAAGGAGGAGAAAGTTATATAGAATAGAATAAGCATCTAATATGCTACAGGCATTCATTTAATTCTCACAGCAACCCGGTGAGGTAGACAGTTATTTTCCTTAACAGAAGAGGAAAAGGAGATGCAGAAGTTACGTAAGTTGCCCAAGGACACACAACTATTCAATGTAGAGTCAGGACACGAACTCAAGTCAGCCTGACATGGAAGTCCATCCTTCCCCTCTCAGCACCCAGGCTTCATTCCCCACAAGGAACCGGATGGACCAGATTATCTCAACGTCCTTTCTTGTTCTAACATTGCGTGACTCTCTGCCTCTCACAGTTTTTCTTTGGCATATTAGTAGGTCTTTTACCCAGAGCACTCAGGAGAACAAAATTCATCCAACTGGGGAAAAAAAACGGCAGACACTCTCCCCAACAATAATACAGAAGCACTTGAGTCTGCACTGATGATGTCTACAAGATGGCTAAGAATAGTTTTATTCTAGTTTCCTGGTTTTAACAAAGCAAAGGAACAAGGAAGAGCAAAGCCTACAGCTCTCAAGATAAAGAATGAGCACCTGTCAACAGGACCTGAGGCTGGGGAGGGTGGGATGGAAAGGGCCTCAGCCCGTGGAATGAAGCTTCTTCCTTGCCTACATGCCCACTGTGTGTCTGTGGATTAGCCACATAACACCTTTAGGTCTCAGCTTTCAGGCTGATAAATGGGAAGACCAAGCCTTATACTTCTCACAGGACGCCATGAGAACTACATTATTTGTAAACCAAAAATCACTCGAGAGGCATATCTTGTTTTACCTAACGTTTTCCTGAAAAGGTAAGTAAATGTGTTCTGAAGTATTGAATAAATCTTCCTGGAAGATGGTAATACTTTATACACAAGTAAAAACTTTCAAAGGACTGGGTTTCTTAAAGGCTCACCTTGCTTTATACTTCCTATAAATACAATTGTTATTTGAGTCAGTTTTTGATTACCAGCACAAATAAAGAACAAAGATTAGACATTTAACTCAGGATAATGACAAATCTAACAAGTCTTTATTTTGCTTTTAAAATTTTTGTCATTTGGTTGAGAAGAATCACCTTTCTAATTTAAGATGGATTAAAAATTAGTTGCCTTCCTCGACTTTATACCAAAATGGATAGGAAAGTACTTGGAGGCAGAGGAAAGACTGTCGGTTTTGAAACTGCTGAGGTTAAACCAGGAAGCAGCGGATACCTTGTGGCAGTAACCTGAGCAGACGGTGGGACGACTGCTCTTCTTTGCAATCCCTCTCCTACCCCAGGGAGGCAGCACCCTTTCTGCAGCTGAAGTAACTCCAGAGATGCAAACCCAGTTACAACATCTAAGCTACCAACTGTAATTGGGAGGCAGGGACACCAGAATGTCACGGGTTTAGTGTCCCTACCCTCTACATTCTTAGCCAGTGACTTCAGGAAGCCCTGCCAGAAGCAGAGAAAGGAAAGACGGTAGGGTTGGGGTGGGGGAAGCTCGCAAGAGATTTTCTACAAATTCCTTGTTCCACCCTTGTAAAAATTGCCTGGAAACTCTCCTCCTTCAGGAAGCTTTCCTCAATTAATTCTCTAATGACGACTTAGGAGTGGTCAACATATTCTTTGCATCCTTCTAGTCCTGAAGCATTTGACTTAACTGTAAGCACACCAAGTATTCTATCTGTGTTCTGTCTCTCTAATAAAATATGTGTTCTGAAGGAGGGACTTATGTCTTCTAATTTGTGTTTCTTCAGCACCCATATCCCTAGCCAACTGGCTTAGGCTCACCAATAACCTGAGCCCTACAAAGGATACTTTACAGACACAGTTGGTTAGGAAGTTAAGAGAAGGCCTGCCAGAGAAAATATGAGTCAACTTCCCTAGTAACCAGAGACTCCTGTAGCTGTCACTGCAGTTTCATTACCACGCAGCCCTTTCTCCGTCCTTCACGTTGACTGATGGCACTGAGACTGCTGGACAAGCCAAAGCTGTCAAAACATAAACCTACCTAAGACAACTCCAAGCAACAAACTCAAGACACATTTCGCTGTGAGAGGAGGTAGAGTGGCCACAAACCCAAAGTGGCCTCACCTATCCAGACACTTCTGGAGCCTGCCAACCTAGCTTACACTCATGAAGAAAGTAAACCAGCTGCAGGTTTCTCCACTGGAGGAGGTGTCAGGACATTCTGTGGGAAGACAACAGTTTGGAGCAGTGGCCCTGGCTACTTCCAGCAAGCGCTGCTGTTGTCAGACTTCTTCCTAGTAAATTACGTCCTTCATATTGAGAGGGCTGCACAACAGTGAAAGCAATGTTAAGACAAAAATGGTCGGCACTGGGAGACAGACTCACAACCCCCTCGTAGGTGAAGAGAAATGATGAGCATCTGTTCTAGGCAGGCTGCATTTAGAGCACTTACACCTTACACTGCTCAGTTTATTGTCAGGCAGCATGAAGTAGTTTAAATAAAGTCTCCTGGGCTCTGAGGCTCTGGATTACAAACTCAGCTCCAGGCCTTAGGTTTCTCATAGATAAAGAGGATGATGGGGACAGGAATAGATAACAAGGTGGTCCCTGCAGTTCCTTTCCAGGGACCTGAAAAATGTACTCTGATTATATCCAGGCACAAATGACATTAATGTACTCTGATTATATCCAGGCACAAATGACATTATATGAGGTTTTATTATATCAACAGGGGGCCACCTTGTGCAGAGCAGTAAAAGTATTTCAGTTTGGTATCACCAGTCTGCAAGACACAATCTTTAGGAAACACACCTGGACTGACCGGGCGAGAAACAACGGCAACTGTGCAATCAATACCGATCTTCTCCGCTGGGCCAGGCGCACAGTACATACTCGTCAGAAATTTGTTGACTGATGAATGACAACTTTGAAATTCTAACTCCTCCCAAACTCCAGCACTCCAACAGCTCACCCTTGCCCTTAGGCCCAGTTTGTAGGGCTGAACTCAAGTATACACTATCTTCTCTAGGCAGTTTTCTAAACTAGCCCAACTTTTCCAATGACATTTTTAGCAACTAAATTAATTTCTGCTGCATTTCGAATCCATGTTGTATCTCTTAGCACTTGTTTCCATGTTATGTCATCCACAGTGATCATGTCCCCCTCTAAATAATGAACTTAGCAGAAAGCAGAAAGCCCGCCACGTGCTTCGTTGGCAGAGACCACAATGACTAGCGAGGTCTAAGCACACACCCTTAGTACACACACCCTTAGTAAACAGTGTGACTGACTGAGAGATGGATCCCAATGGTGAGGGTGAGAGCGAGCACGCTTCTGAGCACTTACTGAGATAAGATAGCAAGCACAGTTGGGAGTGTGGGCTCTTGAGCCTCGTGCCCAGATATAAATGCTGGCCCTGCCACCTGACAGCTTTGTGATCTTATACAAGTTACTACACTTTCTGTGCCTCACCCTTAAAATAGGGATAATAGTATCCAATTCATGGGGTTATTAAAACTGAATTACTGAAAACATAAAAAGAAAATGCTTAGGCCTGGGCCAGCTCCTCAGTAAGAACTCGGTATTCTTAGCCGTTCTTATTGATTTTATTTAATACTTACAACAGCCCCATGGCTTGACACTATAACTGTAATTTTACAGATGAAGAAACTGGGCTACAGAAAGGAGTAACTTGCTTATTTCATGCATCCAGTGAGTGAGATGATGCTGGAATTTGAATCCAAGCAGTTTAACCTCAGAGCCCTTTCTCTGCTAATGCTGTACTCCCCATCTAGAGGCTACTCACCATTCATTTTACTCTGCCATAGATCTGCTCTTACCGTATGTCAGTGTTCTGAAATCTCAGATCCTAAATTCAAAGTGGCAGGGATTCCTCCTTAAATAAGTTCAGATTCTGCTAACATTTATTAAGCATCTGCTGGGCAGCAGGTATTGTGCTGGGCAGTATTTCATGAGGAAGCTCCAGTTCAGAAAACATAAAGCACTTGCCTGAGGTCCCAGGGTTAGTGAGGGCCATGTGCCAGGACTGAAACTCAGATTCCTGACTCTAAGTCCAACAGCCAGACCTCACTAAGCCAGTCTGGTTCTGCGTGTTTCCTGGTGTAAGTGTAAAAACACAATGCAGGTTACCACTTAAGTCTGCTGGTCAAAAGCATAGGTTTTAGAATCAAACCACTGGGTTGGTGGTCATGATTCTGACTCTGTGACCTTAGGCAAGATTTGTAATCTCTCCATGTCAGGTTTTCTCGTTTGTAGCAGAGGTGGGTAACTACTTCACTAAGTTGTTATGAAATTAAATGGTGCCATTCATTAAAGCACTTAGCACAGAGTATACAATAAATATAATGTATATTAGCTATTTTATTATCACCACCATGGGAAAAAAGGGTCTGGCATTTCCCCACCTATTACTTAGGAATATCCCCGTAAAAAAAACCCCCAAAACCCCCAGATGTTCAAATCAAACAACAAGACGCAGAAACTCAGGTGCAGGAACATTAAGGCCCTTGTGCTCAAGGTTAGAACTGATCTCCTAACTTCTAGCACATGACTCTTCGCCAGATCCTGGTAACTGTTGCCTTTGTGAACTTTTCAAAAGTGTCCAGATTTTGAGAGTATATGACCTCTCATCCAGCGCCCCCCCCCCCCAAAGGCTTAGTAGTCCTGACCATTCTAATTGCCCCCTTTGAGCCTTAGGGATTCACAATATCCTCCAACCAAAAATGGGTGCTGGGCAAACTGTTTCAAGTGGAAAATTCAACTCCATCCCAAATCTCCGCTGTCCCAGCAGATTTCCAGGACATGCTGGCTCCCAGAAACCACAATTACAGGCGAGCTTAAGGCAGAAGAGTAATTAGGCCCATACCATTGGCTCAGCAGTCTCTCGGTCTTTCCCTCCACGGCTGACTCCATCTCTCTACCTCTCCCACCCCCTCACCCAAACCCCATCTCAACCACTGCACAGTAGAAAGTAGAGAGATGCAATGGGAATTTCCATCTTTCCTCTCTTTCAACCCCACTCCATTTCCAGGAGACTAAAGAAGGGAGGGGTGAGGGAGGAAAGAAGTCATCTCATGAATGTAATTAACACTGAATGGCAGCAAGAGATGAAAATAACTTTGACGAAAAGAGAAATATTCTTGAGGTCCCTCCCTTTACTACATTCTTGACTACTCACAGAGATGATGTCAGGAGGGAGTTCCCTGGGTGAGACCCCAAATGTGAAAATGAAAGGGATCTGGTAGAACAGTAAACAACAACCTCAGTCTCTCCAGACACAGGTCAATTTTGGCTGGAGATAGGAGGAAAAAGGTGACACCTAGTAAGTCCAAAGGAATCTTGGATTCTCCAAGATCCTGGAGGGGTCCTGTACGAAATTTCCTCCTCACAGCTCCTCATCATCTGGGCTAATGGGAGTGAATGCCAGTCCTTCCCTTCTTTACTCTTCTATCCTGGAATATAAAACTATGGTCCCATTATCTCACCCTCCAGCACAAGGGTACTTCGTGCAGCGCTTTCCTTCTTTCTTGCAGGGCTACTGTCCACTACCTGGGGGGCGGATTTGCTCAGTTTTTAGCCCCAATGATGCCCTGAACACACCATTACAAACCAGAATGCTGTCTCTTATTGCTCCCAGTGGTCTCAGGGCTGTTCCCAACCCCCACCCCCATGACGTTGAAGACCTTCAGTGGGTCCAAACACCCTAGAATCACTCCAGGGAAGTTACTGTTGGACAGTGCAGAGGAGAGGGAAGGGGTGGCACCCTAGTAAGGAGTAGACTTTAACATCCCAAAGGGCTACTGAACAGTTACAGCTCAGAGGCCAGAACTGAAGACTGCCAGGGCAATTTCTTGAGGCCACTCTAGAGCCTCCAGAATATGGCTGACAGATCAGACTGAGAAAAGCCCCAAAGCAGCCTGGTACTAACCCAACTCTGCCCATCAAAATCTCACTTAAAACATATTAATCCCAAGCAATTTTTCTTAAGTTAGCCTCTCTTGGCTAACGTCTCCCCCTAGGCAAGCATAACATCAACCCTCTGTACTACTGGTAGCTTATTACAATAAAATCAGTATAAAACAGACACACAATCATTCAAATAATTGATTTCAAGTAATATTTGACAGACCCAGAATGACAAAAAAGAGGAGTACTTCCCTGGAGTTTACTTACTCTGCAAAGACCTCATCTGGGTATTAAATGCATGTTTGACACTCTTTCTAAGGATTCTGAAATCAATATACTTCCACACCTCTGGGTTCCCCAACTAAGCTGTAAACTCCTTGAGAGGAAATAATGTGACTTCCACTTTTGAAATCTTTGCATTTCTTCCTGCTCTGCTGGCCAGCTGAATAGAAGAGGCTTTTTTTTTGGGGGGGGGGCACAGGCACTACACACACACACACACACACACACACACACACCATCCATTACAAAATAATAGGATTCTACACACAAACTACTGTTCAATCCACTTGTTTGGCAAACCAGCTAACAAATGGCCACTGGCACAAGCCACAACCTAAGGGACCAGGCAGTCAGAGAAAAACTAGAGATTTTCAAGATGGAGCCCCACAAACACCCGGATAAGAATCAGAGAGTCAGATTAATTGCAGGACAGTCCAGAGTCATTCCAATCCTGAGGATGATTCTGATTTGAAGACACAGTGGGACTGAGGGAGGGAGGTGGGGAGCAAGGGAGCATCCCATTAAAAACACTATAATCACAGGGTAGAAATGGCAGAATCTAGCTTCTCTGTCACTCTTTTCAGGGCTTAGGAGGAAAATGAGTTCCGCAGGCAAGAAGAGGCCTTGGTGTCCGTCTGTCTGTCTCTCTCTCCAATAACACACGATTGCCCCATTGTTCACCTGTTCTCTCTATAGCAACCATGTGAGACTAGCAGCCACCGGGGCTGCAGCAGACCACACGGGCTCCAAAGGACTAAGCTTTAATGGGAAACAGAAACTATGGACATTGGCCTTTGTTTTGGCCTTGATGAAGATTGGACTTTTTCCATGATGGGATGGTTGGAGATTGGACATTGGAAACCCAGGGGCAGCCTTCTATTTCTATCAGAATAAACCTTACCATGACACAATCTCCCTTAAGTGGGTGCATGGAATCACGTGATCCTGTGAAAGAACACAATTTCCACTGGCAGCACTAAGTCCTGCTTCATTTCTTCACAAGGTAGAGAAGGGAATAACAGGCAAGGCCTGGCTTTGCTTTCAAAAGCTTTTCCTCCCAGGAGGAAAAGCTAACTGTTGGGTCCTAAGGTTGCCTCAGGAGTGTGAGTTTTAAGCTCAAGTCCACAGGAAGTGAACATTAACCTGTATGTGGCTGGTATGTCACCTGTAGGTAATTAGAAATGAACTTAAATAAATTCTAGGGGCAGCTTAGAACTAACGCATCTCTAAAAACCCAAGTGTGTCTAGGTTAAACTTTAAAATCATGATTTTCATGTGACCTCATCTCTTCCAAGAGTCTGCTTTTCAAGCACAAAATTGACTTATACTTAACATGCTTCCCAAATGGCTCAGAAATCTTTGTATTTATGATCACATTTACTATTATCAATATTTAATAACTACAGTATTTATTGGTACACAGAAGTGATTTAAACATTTGGGGCACATATTAAGGTATAGGCATAATTCTTGTCCTTGGAAAATTTATAATTTTGAGGAGTTGGAGACACATGCAAAAAGACTTAAATTTGTACCATGTACAAATGAGAGGTTAAAAGTAACACCACAAAGAGCCAACAGTATACAGAAAGTACTGAGTAATATGGTGATGAGAAAATGGGGCTCTTCAAAGACAGCTAGCCTGAGGTCAGTGGTATTGTGCTAAACTTTTTAAAGATAATTTATTCATTTATTTTTAGAGAGCAGGGAGGGGAGGGAGAAAGATAGGGAGAGAAACATCAATGTGTGAGAGATACATCAATCGGTTTCCTCTCATACTCTTCCAACTGGGGACCTAGCCTGTAACCCAGGCACGTGCCCTGACTGGGAATCGAACCAGTGACATTTTGGTACACAGGCTGGCACTCAATCCACTGAGCCACACCTGCCAAGGCTTTGCTAAACTTTTAAGATACCCAGAGGGACAAATGTCCTTCTTTTATTTCTCCTGGCTTGCAAACTCAGTCTGAACTATGATTTGACCTAAACACAAGTAGACTCCTTATCGATGCAAAATCATCAACTAGTCTAAACTAGCTGGGGGCAAACTTCTGCAGAGGGTGAAGCCAGTCTACCTGGCTGCAAAGTTCAAACCACACTCAGCAGTTCAGGACCTGTAATCTTAGCTCTGAGCCATTTCATTCCATTAGAAAAGCACCCCCCACCTAAGTTCAATATTCAGTAGCTGAATCTCACTGTGAACCTCTCTTGCCTTCTCTCACAAGAATCTGCTGCTTGGAGTACCTATTAAATTAAATTTCACACTTCCCTCAGAAACAAACAAACCCCCACGGCTAACATCATACTTAATGGGGAAAGACCTAATTCCTTCCCCCGAATACAGGGTTGTCAAACTCATTTTCACCAGGGGCCACATCAGCCTCACAGTTGCCTTTGAAGGGCTGAAATAATTTAAGGACTATATAAATGTAATTACTCCTTAACTGTTAAGGAGTTGAAATTACAGTCAGCCCTTTGAAGGCAGCCTCGAGGCTGATGTGGCCCTGGTGAAAATGAGTTTGACACCCCTGCCCTAATGTCAGGAACTAGAACAGGATATCTGCTCCATCCACTCCTTCACAACATTGAACTAGGGGCTCTAGCCAGGGCAATTAGGTGAGAACCCCCTCCAAACATCCAAATTGAAAAGGAAGAAGTAAAACTACCTCTCTTCACAGATGACATGATCTTATATATATAAAATCTTAAAGGAGCCACAAAAAACTCTTAAAACTAATAAACAGCTGCAGATTATAAGACCGTCACACAAAAAATAATAGCATTTCTATACACCAGCAATGAACAATACAAATAGGAAATTAAGAAAACAATGCACCCTAGCCAGTGTGGCTCAGCTGGCTGGAGTGCCATCCTGAAAACCGAAAGGCTGTGAGTTCAATTCTGGTCAGGACACATGCCTAGGTTGAGGGTTTGGACCTCCGTTGGGGTACATACGATAGGCAACCAACTGATGTTTCTCTCTTACATCTCTCTCTCTCTCTCTCTAATATCAATAAGCATGTCTCTAGGTGACGACTTAAAAAAATTCCATTTTAATAGCAAAAGAATACCTAGGAATAAATTTAACAAAATAAGTACAAAACTTATACAGTGAAAACCACACAACATCATTAAAAAAATTAACTGGAAAGACATTTGTGTTCATGGGTTGGAAAATTTAAGATTGTTAAAATAGCAATACTCCACAAACTGAAATATAGATTCAGTGCAATCTATCAAAATCCCAGTGTTTTTCCTTTGCAAAATTGCAAGGTGATCCTAAAATTCATATGAAAATAGTCAAAACAATCTTGAAAATAGAACGACAAATTTGGAGGACTCATACTTGCTGATTTTAAAGCCTATTACAAAGCTATAGTAATCAAGTCAGTATGGGATTGGCATAAGGATTGACATATAGGTCAATATTCTAGGGAATTGAGGAATAAATCTTCATGTTTATGCTGCACTGATTTTTGACAAGGGTGCCAGGACAATTCAAAGGACAAAGACAGTTTTTTCAATAACTGGAAAGAATGCAGTTGGACCCCTGCCTCATATCACACAGACAAACTAACATAATGGATCACTGACCTAAAAGAGCCAAAACTATAACAGGAGTAAATCTTTGTAACCCCGAGTGAGGCAATGATTTCTTAGCTATAATACTGAAACCATAAGCAACAAAAGAAAAAAGTGGATAAAGTGGGCATCATCAAAATTTCAAAATTTTGTGCTTCAAATGACAACATCAAGCAAGTGAAAAGGCAACCCACACTATGAAAGAAAATATTTGCAAACCATGTATCTGATAAGGGACTTGTAAACAGAATATATAAAAAATTCTTCTATATCAAAAATAAAAAATCATGTAACTCAATTTAAAAAAAACAGGAAAAAAGGTCTGAATAGACAGTTCTCTGAAGACATACAAATGGCCAACAGGCACATGAAATGTTGTTCAGTATCATTAGGGAATGATATTCCCTAGGGAATGTCATTAGAAAAATGCAAATCAAAACCACAATGTGATACCTACCATTTCACACCCACTGAGCTGTCTAGAACCAAAATAACGGTAAATAACAAGTATTGACGAGAATGTGGAAAGATCAGAACATTCATATATTGCTGGTGAGAATGCAAAATAGAGCAGCCACTTTGGAAAACTGGCAGTTCTTCAAAACGTTAAACACAAAAACACTATGTGATCTTGCAATTCCACTCCTAGTATACACCCAAGAGAACTGAAAACATTTACTTACACAGAAAATTTCAAGTGATTGTTCATAGCGGCAATATTCATAAAAGCCCAAAAGAGGAAACCCAAATATCCATACAATGACATATTAGTCAGCAATAAAAAAAAAGGAATGAGCTCAGGGCGGTGTGGCTCAGTGGACTGAGCACTGGCCTGTGAACCAAAGGGTTACTGGTTGGATTCCCAGTCAGGGCACACGCTTGGGTTATGGGGCCAGGTCCCCTGGTAGGGGGCACACAAGTGGCAACTGCACACCGATGTTTCTCTCCCTATCTTTCTCCTTCCCTTTCCCTCTGTCGAAAAATAAATAAAAATATTTTTTAAAAAAAGGGATGAAGTACTGACTCATGCTACAACATGGATGAACCTTGAAAAGATCATGCTAAGTGATAGAAACCAGACATAAAGACCTCATGATTCCACTTATGTGAAATGTTCTGCATAGACAAATTCATAGAGACACAAAGCAGATTAATGGCTTCCTGGGGCTAGGGTGAAGGGGGTGAGAAACAGGAAAGGGGAATGACTACTAGAAGTATGGAGCTGCTTTTGGGGAAGGAGTATTAAAAAATTCTAAATTTGGATTGTGGTGATGGTCTCACAACTCTATGATTATACTAAAAACCACTTAACTGTATGCTTTAAATGGGTCAATTTCAAGGTATGGTATGTGAAATATCTTAAACAAGCTGTAACAAACATAGCAAACAAAAAACAACCAGCTCTCCACTCCCACACTTTTTTGGTTTTACTCATTCAGAAAAAAAAAAAAACTTTCCTAGGACTCTCATATGGTCACTCTCCCTATACTCTATTCCAGATGTATACCTATCTCTCCTATATCCAAAGTAAATAGTTTCTCTGTCTAGGTATTAGTTTAGTATTTTTGCCAAATCATCTATGTTGAATCTGGACAAAAAGAGAACCTAAGGGGATGTGGGGGAGGGGTGGGGAGAAAATACAGAGAACTATAATTGAACAACAATAAAATAATTTAAATTAAAAAAAGAGAGAGAGAATCTATTCACAGAATTGTTAAGTATTAAACAAAACAGTGTTTGGTACATGGTAAACGCTATATGTGCCCTGCCTGATGGGGAATCTCACTAGCGACCTTTTGCTTTACCGGACGATGCCCAACCAACTGAGCCACACCATCCAGGCCTGTAGCCTGTAATTATCTCTTTAATAATCTGTGAGCTACACGACACGGGGATTATCTTATTTATTCTTCAGCCTGAAGGCCTAATGCCAAACTTGTACTGTAGGCACTTGGTAATGTACAGGGCGTGTCTGTTAATGGTCGTAAGACCACTGGAGCCTTAACACATGACACAGTTATGTGCAGGTCAGTTCTCACAATGAAGGAAAGCAGCACTGAAACAGAAAACTGGCCACCACACTCTCAGTGTGCTGGTGTGATGGGCATGTTTCCCATGATGATCTGGATACACTCATTCACTAGGTCAAGAACATATACTCAATTCCTATCATGTGCCAGCTGCTTTGCCATATTGGTCCACATCTTCTGGGAATTCTCAGTGTAGGAAGGGGAGAGAATCTTTTCAAAATCAGATGATGGGAAGAGTGAGTCATGGCCTTAGAAACAAATAAGGAGTGTAGATATCTCTGTTTTCAACCACTAATGAAAAACAGCAAAGGAAGAACTTCTGTTAGGTTCTTAGAATTGGGTGAGTAGTAAATATTTGCCAGGAGCCACGATCCACCCAGACACTCAAAAAGACGACTGACACTCCATGTGCTTGTGAGGATCAAATGAAGTCATGTATCCACCCCACATATTACAGGCCTGGCACATGGGAAGCCATCAATAAAATGTAGCTACTTCTAATGTTACTGTTTTTAAACTATCTTCCTTTATGGTAGCAAGCAAGATTCCTTACCTCTAAAATGAAGAGTGCTGGTCTAGACTATTAGTGTTTTACAAACCATAAAATACTAAATTCTCTACAAAAAGTACCTACTGTTGTTTACTCTGGTGGCCTAGAAAAATTTCTTTATCTGTAAAATTGGAATGACTCTACATTATTTAGAGTAACTGAAGCACAACAACTAGGATGACGAGAAATTATACCAACATGCACACTGTCTATTTTGCACCTACCACTCATCAGATTCTGGAAAATAGGCTGGGGCTACGAAGTAAAAAGCATGTTTCCCCTTAAAATGTATATGGCAGGAGAAATGTAAAGACTTCAAATGTTGCAATAAGAATAAAAAATAAGAGGATACAAGCTAAAATGATTTTTTAAAAAGCAGAACAAAAAAACTGCAGAAATGGGGCCATAGTACCAAACACAGGGTTCTTAGGAGTACAGCAGCATAAATCTTAGTGTTAACAGTAAAACAATGTCAAATAGCCTTGCTCCCAGTGAGCATGGCCTTAGGAAAGTGATAGTTAAGGCTAGAAGCAAAGGCTGTCCTGCCGCCATACCATCTAAAATTTAAAAGGAAGGAAGGAAGGAAAGAAGAAAGGGAGGGAGGGAGGGAGGGGAGAAAACAGAACTATATAAAGATGTACATTCCTTTCAGACTCTCAATAATAATCAAATAAATACAGACAATCAGGACAGAGTTGTTTAAACCTTTTCCTATCAATATCTCAGTCATTCACACCCATTCAGGGTTGCTGGGCCTTCAGAGAGCCTCTCCTCTGCCTTGATTCTGAGTAGTCCTGTCTCTAAGTTCCCAGCACTCTCTGTCATAACTACTCTGGCACTTAATATACTTACTTCTTAAATTGTAATTACTTGTTTATATGTCTGTCTCTTCCACTAGTCAGTAGATAGTGTCTGACCAACAGCAGATACTAAATGTTCACTGAATGAATAAAGGAATGGTCACAAGGATTTAATAATCCCCTTTCTTTTTATTTTTCAAGAATTAATAATGAGGGAGAACCAACATTTGTTCCAGAGGTCTAGTAGGTCTAGAGAAAAGTTCTAAAATTCACATTTTCTCCAAAATTCAAAAAATATACAGATTATAATTGAAGAGGCAAAAGTATCCTTATTTGTCAGACAACCTGATTCTAAAATCGTGGGGAATTAACAAAAAGCTACGAGAACTGATGAGTTAGAAAAGTTGCAGGATACAAGGTCAGTACACAGAACTCAACTGTGTTTAAGTGCACCAACAAAAAATTAATGAAAATTGATATTTAAAAGCTTCCATTTAAAATACCATAAAAATTATTTAGGGATAAATTTGGCAAAAGATATATAAGACTGGTATACTAAAACCAACAAAACACTGCTGAGAGAAACTAAAGATGAATAAATGGTGCAATACACCACGTTCATAAACCCCAAGACTGAATATTGTTAAGATGCCAATTCTCTCCAAACTGATCTGCAGATTCACTGCAATCTCAATCACAATCCCAGAAGCCATTTTTTGTAGAAACGGGCAAACTGATTTTAAAATCTGTATGAAAATGTTTCTCGCCCTAGAATAACCAAAAACAGTTTTGAAAACAAAAGAACAATGTTGAAAAACTTGTAGTACCTGAATTCGAGGCTTACTATAAAGTTAGATAACTAAACCAGTATGTTACAGACATAAGTCAATGGAACAGAGTGGAGTCCAGACCACACATATATGATCAATTTTCAGCAAAGTTGTCAATGCAATTCAATAAGAAAAGAATGCTCTTTTCAACACATGGTGTTAGGACAACTGGACATCTATATGTCTAAAAAAATAAATAATCTTAAACTTTATCTCACACACTATATAAAAAGTAACAAGGAAAAATCAGTATATTAGATTTTGTCAAAAGTTAGAACTTTTGCATGCAAATTTAAAACGTGTTAAAAGACATTGTTACAAAAATGGAAAAGCAAGTCACAGACGGGAGAAAATAATTGCAAAAACATATCTGACAAAGTAATTGTATGTAGAATACACAAAGAACCCTTACAATTCAATAACTTAGTTAATACTAGGCAATTATGCCCAATTAAAAAAAAGGAACAAAAGACCTGAATGAACACTTCATTAAAGAAAACATATACATGGCAAGTATGCACAAAAAAAATGTTTGGCATCATTAGTCATCAGGGACACACAAATTAAAACCACAGTAAGATATTACTGCACACATGCCAACATGGTTAAAATGTGAAACACTGACCATACCAAGTTTTGATTAAGAACTCTTACACATCGCTACTGGGAAGATAAAATTCTAAAACCACTTTGGAAAATAATTTGGGAATTTACAATGCTAAATATACACTCACCACATGACCCAGCTATTCCTCTCCTAGGGTTTACACAAAAAAATGAAAACGTTCACACAAAGACTTGTACATGAATGAATATTCATAGCAGCTTTATTTGTAGTAACCCAAATGTCCATCGACAGAAAAATGAATACACAAATTATCCAGAAAATGTACTACTACTCAGCAATAAAAAGGAACACACTAGTGAAACATACAACATGGATTAACCTCAAATAACTGTGCTGAGTGAAGGAAGTCAGACAAGAAGAGGACATTCATTTATACAGAGGTATAGAAGATGTGAACTAATCTATGATAGAAAGGAAATCCCAAGGAGAGCTCCCTGGGGGAGGGGGAGAAGAGAAGACAGAGAAAGATTACAAAGGGACATGAGGAAACGTTTGGTGTGGTGGGCATGTTCCTTTTCTCAATGGTGTTGACTGTGTCACTGATGTACACATATGTAAAAATGCAACCAATTATATACTTTAAAGGCACACATTGATTGTATATCAAATATACCTCCGTAAAACTATTAAAAGAAAAAAAAACAGCATTAAGAAGAAAGTAAGTATTCTAGGCCCACACTAGAAATTAAACATTGCCCTTCTCAACTACAGAGATGGAGGCACAGGCTCTTTTTACTGATAACACAAGCCAGTCCCAAGACATTCTGTTCATTATCCAGGTCACAGTGCTGCCAGATCATAAAATATGGCAATGGCCTTTGGATTTAAAACAGGGGAAAATCACAGTATTTACACACTTTTACTTTCTGTTTGTAAATACAAATGATAATTTAATCAATTAATGTGCAGCAAGTCCCACATACCCACATTAATGGAGAGACAGCACAAATAATCAGCAAAAACCCAGATAATCCAAAAAGCATCTTCATTTGCTTACATAAATTACTATGCGGTTTTGTTTTGCAGAAGACATTCTTAGGCTTTGACTAACATTAAAAGGAATAGTCATTTTTTCCTATTTTATACTACAGCCGGAGCTAAGAAGTTCAAAGATAGCAAGGACAAATTACAATGCTGGCATCAACGGCAGACATTATGTTTTAAAAAGCATTCGTACATATCCACCAGTGCTACATATTTGCAGGTCTACCCGCCTGCTGCCCACCCACTCTTCTGAGATGCCCCAGAGAGCTTTTCTGGCTCTCCCAATGCTTGTACCTCAATGTATAATGTGTTACAGCTTACCTATGCACACATTAGAAAAGGTGGAAAAAGCAAAAGATTTAATACTGAGGTTCTATCTGTAAATGCTCAGCAATTACAGCCTCAGAAAGGAGGGACAGACAGGTGTGATGGGGCATACATCAGGTAGGAGAGAGCTCTTCAAGGGCACTGGGATTCCAGGTCAGACAACACTGGGCCAGCAGAATACACTCTCCTTAGATGCTTTTAGGTTGGCACTAGAGATGCATCCTTCCAATCCTAAAGCCTTTATTAAATATTTATTTGGGCATGGCAAATGCTGAGCACTAAGAATGCAAAAAATGAATCATGTATGTCCTTGTTCTGTAAAGCTCCTGATTTAAAGAGAGAAACAGAGAGAAACAAGTGACATGGACATATTTAAAATTAAATTAATAACCATCAAGGATATATATTTCATTATCCTCCAAAACACATCCAATATTAATTCTTAACTGTGTGGCCATATGAAGAGAGTATTAAAGAGACCACCCCCTGGGAATTTTCAATCTAAGCAATAATGATGAGGTTTCAAAAAAGGAAAATAACCCAAATAAAGAAAATCAACTGTTGGTTATATATGCTAAAAGTGAAGAGGCAAAGTGAACCAGTAGAAAGAAAATGAAACTAAATTAAAAAGTTTTGCATTCACATTCCAGTTTTGACACTATGTAGTCAGAGGCAAACTGCTTAATTTATGCCTCAATTTCTTCATGAGGACTCTAATCTCATAGGGTGTTGTAAAGATTAAATAAAACTATATGCATAAAAATTCATCAAAATACAAGCAAATCAAACTATTAATATATAAAAAGAATTATATACAATGACAAAGTGGGATTTATCCCAGGAATGAAATGTTGATTTAACTTAAGACATGTGTCTACACAAGATATGCAATGAAATGAATGATCCACAGCATGTGAAAAGATGCTCAACATCATTAGTCATTAGGGAAATGCAAATCAAAACAATGAACAACTACTTTACATCTTTTTTTTGTCAGCTACAATAAAAAAGACAAGTAAGTGTTGGAAAGTGTGTAGTGAAACAGGAACCCTACAAATTGCTGGTGGGTATGTAAAATGGTGTCACCACTTTGGAAAAATTAGGCAGTTCCTCAAAATGCAAAACACAGAGCCATCCTATGATCCAGCAATTCTACTATTAGGTATATTCCCATATATGTGTACAACAATGTTAACAGCAGCATTATTCATAATTGCCAAAATTTGGAAACAACCCGTGTCCATCAGCAAATAAAAAGACAAACAAAAGGCAGTATATACATACAATGGAATATCATTCAGGCATAAAAAGGAGTAAAATTCTGATACATGCTACAACAGAGATGAAATTTAAAAATATTATGCTAAGTGAAATGAACCAGACACAACAGGACAAATATTGTGTGATTCCATTTATATGAAATATCCAGAATAGGCAAATCCACAGGGACAGAATGTAGATTGGTGGTTGCCTGAGGCCATCGGGAGGAGTGGAAGTGATTGCTCATGGGTGTGAGGTTTCTTTTTGGGGTGATAAAAATGTGTGGTGATGGTTGCTCACCTTGAGGATGAATTTTATGACAGGTAAATTATATCAATAAAGCTGTTATTTAAAAAGTCTATATATGAAAACATGCATACTATAAAACTGCAAAATAACACACAAGCACAAGGGGTTATTATGAAACAAATAAACGGCTGTGGGTTGTGAAGTCATTAAGGTTAGACAAAGTAGCAATTAAATCAGCCAATTCACTAATCCTCAAAAATCTGGTCTACAGGTGTGGGAGGTGCCCAGATTGCTATGTATTTTTCATTTTAATGTATTTTTTCACTTTACTGTATGTATCTCTTGACCTTAGGGTACATTTGTAATAATTCCCTTTCATCTTTGACAAATAAAGATGTATTAAAGATGTGTGGGGAAGGGAACAAAATCCCACAGAAACCTAACCTATTCCCAAGTGTAGGAAGTTTGTATCTGTCATAGCAAAAAACAGACAGTTTTAATTCTAATCATGCCTATCAACTCTTGTTTCCATTACTACAACAGCTTACCAGTTCTTCCTGCTTTTCTCTTGAACTCCCAGTATACTTTTAATAGCAAAGAAAATCTTTTAAAAAGTGTGTCAGGTAGGTCACTTTTCTGGCACCTTGAGTGACTATTCCTTTCACATTTTTTGAACACATATCTCAAGTTAAGTATATATTTATGAATATTAAATCCCCACAATTTGTAATGCAGTCCAGGCACATGAACTAGGGACCAATAAACATTTCTTGAAGTCAATTTATTGCTATATAAGACTTGAAAGGTAAAATCAGAAAGAGATTCCTTATGTCTACAAGCTGCCAGTAAGTGCTCTGGATGTGGGCTGTGGTGCCCTCACTCCACCCTTCCAGTAAAGCATGATGCTGCTTAAGGATTCTTAGGTCTTTTGCAGGTGCCATCCCAACAAGCCTTTAGGTTCCCTACAGTCAGGGACCACTTTTCTCCCAGATACACAGATGACAGATGAGCATGCAATACAGGGCAGGTGTAGATACTGTCAGAGATGATGGCTGCCAAAATGAAATGGGGCATGAGTCAGGTAGAGAGGGGAAAAATACCCTTGGATTCCAGTAGAATTCATGCTGCCAGGTAGTTATCTCATGCTTCCCTCCTCAACACCCTTTCTCCATGCCTTCCTGAAGCTGTGGGTTCCTAGCCTCTGAGTCGGTAATCATTCTGCTCTAGCCAATTTATTTTCTAATCTTGTAGCTTTCATATAAAAGGCTCTCCAGAAAATTGATGATGACAGACTGGGCAGCCGCACAGATGAGCAGGGTCCTCTTCTAATTACCAGCAGGGAGGGAGGGCAATCCATTCATGGGAAGAAAGACAAGGAGCTAAGGTATATTCAGAAGGGGGGCAATTCCAAAAGCTGGTAAGAGCTGTCAAAACAGCGTATCCTAGGGGAACACAGGTCCAGGGAGGGAGAGGAGAGATGCCTCCCTTATCAGCCCCCATGCTCTTCCTCACAAGTATGTGGTGGGGTTGAAGTACAATAGCTAGAAAGTGCTGTGAAGAATAAAAGCACTGGAGAAATGCTCGGCATTGCGAGGGTTATTATATTACAATACATGGATCCTCATCCAATGCCTGGATCGGTTCCTGGTTCTTGTAATAGCACCCATATAAAACTCACCAAGTATCTGATCACCCAGACAGCATATGAAATGAAGCAGACTCCCAGTGAAGAGCCCCCGATGAGGCAATGGCAGATCACTAGCAGGGACAGACGTAGAGATAGCATCAGTTCTGCATGTGCCTATACTTTCCTCAGTTGAAGAAAAGAGTTTTAAAATGACCATTTTTGGAGATTCTTTCCTCTACCATCTCTAGTTATCTTCCCATCCTTTTACTCCTTCTATGCTTCCTATTCTATTAAGCACTGTTTCACAGACCCTCCCCAGAAAACACATACAATCCCTTATAGGGAGTGCACTTTTCCAAAGTGGCCAAGCTCACAGGGCTCCCAAGCACCTCAACCTCCGGTGCAAATAATTGAAGCGACAGAGGCAAGACCACGAGAGGAAATAAAGCTTGGAGCCCTAGATCACCAAGATGACCGTCACAGGGCTAGAGCGGTAAAAGAAAGAGGTTTTGCCCACATTCACCTCCTTCAGTAAAGACAGGGAGGTCACTGCTGAGATCAGTACTGTGGGAGCTCTGCATGAGTAAGAGTGCTAAACCAGGCCTGGCCAGGGAGCTTGGTTGGAGCATCGTCCAGATACTCCAAGGTTGCAGTTTGATCCCTGGTCAAGGCACACACAAGAATCAACCAGTGAATGCATGGATAAGTAGAATAACAAATCAATGTTTCTCTCTCTCTCTCTCTCAAATCAATCAATAAATTTTTTTTAATTAAAAAAAAATGAGTGTTAAACTAGGGCCAAACCAGAGCCTTCGTCAAGCAAAAAGGGGAGCCAGGATTTAGAGTCAGAGACCTCAGTTCACTACTAATATGGTTCAAAGTCTCCACTCCTATGAGCCTCGGTTTTCTCACTAGAAAGGAGAACAATAACTATAGTAAGTACATATCAGAATGGCTGTCAAAGCACAAGTCGAGTGCTGGACAAATGCTAGTTGTTATGACTTTCCCCTGCTGGCCCTCTATATGCTTTATGGACGGAAGTAATACCGTGTGGGAGAACGAAAGGGTGTTAGACTTGGGTTTCTCTAACTTGCCAGAACCTTCGACTAAGAGAGAACCAATCAATATTTGAAAACTAGCTGATGAAAGTTATTGGGAAAACCCCCACTGGAGATTTCAGTAAATTATTTTAGGGTGCTAGCTGGCATTCCTTAAAGGCTACGGAGTCCAGTTGCAGGAACTATGAGGGTACTCATAGATGAAAGAAACACAAGAAAAGATTAGCAGATGTCATACAAAAATCAACAGGGACCTACGTGGTGAGAGATACAGGAAAAAGAAAAAACCTGAATCAAGAAGAATTAGTCAGGAAGACTTCATTAGCCAAGTAAGTTCTAAACTGGTATTTGAAGGAGAGGAGAGACAAACATTAATGATAAAGGAGTTAAGTAATTGTGGCAAAACTGAATTTTCCAAAGTAACTGCCAACAACACTGTATTTGCCATCCTTCATGCTCTTCCAGAACCTTTCCATTTCCAATGAAGAGGTGGAGCCTATTCCCCTTCCCTATCCTGGTCAGGCCTTTTTAACTCCTCAATTAATAATAGTAAAGCAGAAGGGACACTAGGTGACCACTTATAAAAAGGATGCAGCTTCTTCAAATGTCTGGGGGTGCTTGTTCTGGAGGCTTCCGTCACCTTGGAAGGACTCTGGAATCCAGCTACCCTGAGGAAACACATGTGGAAACACCAACTGGAGATTCTAGAGAGACAGACAGATAGAGACAGACTGTAGCAACAGAGAACCTGAACAATACTGATCTGTGCAAGGCCTCAATGATCACGACAGGCATGTCACATCTAGGGGATGGGGACCTGACTTGTCCGATTTGAGACTACAAGATAATAGTAATAGCTAACATATTGAACTCTTAACTATGTCAGCTATTTTGCTAAGCATTTTATATGCATTATTTTTATTTCATCTTTGCAAGAATCCTGTGAGAAAAATATGATTTTAGTTATTTTAGAAAGGAAGAAACTGAGGCTTAGATGGGTTGAATAACAGGAAACCCAGGTCTACTTGACACAAAAGTTATAGTCCTAACAACATGGTGGTGACTAGAACCTTAAAGAAGTGACCAAGGTTCCACAGATTAAATGATATTAGAGTTTGACAGAGCTCAGAGATCAAGTCCAACTTTCCCACTTTGCAACTGATGAAACTGGGCCTACTGAGGCCTACTGAGGTTAAGCAAGTTAGCTTAAAACTGTACCCACTCCTCAATGATAAAAAGACAAATAATCCAAACAAAAAAATGAGCAAAGGGTTTGACTAGACATTTCTAAAGAAGATATGCACATGGCTAACAAGCACATGAAAAGATGCTCAGCTTCATTAGTTATTAGGAAATGCAAATTAAAACTACAAGATACCACTTCACACTCACAATGATAGTTATAATTAAAAAGACAGTAACAAGTATTGGTGAAGAGTGAAGAAACTGGACCCTCATAGATTGCTGGTGAGAATGTAAAATGGTACAGCTGCCTTAGAAAACAGTTTGGTAGTTCCTCAAAATGGTAAAAACTGAGCTACCATATGATTCACCAATTTCCCTCCTAGCTATATACCCAAGAGAACTGAAAACGTGTCTACACAAAACTCACACACAAATGTTCATACAGCATTATTTCTAATAACCAAGAAGTGGGAACAACCCTAATGCCCACCAACTGACAAATGGACAGGCAGAAGGTGGCATGTCCACACAATGGGATATTATTCCACCATGAAAAGGAACAAAGTACTGACACACATGCCACAACATGCATGAACCTTGAAAGTAAGCTAAGTGAAAGATTCCATCTACATGAAATGTCCAGAATAGGTAAATCCGTAGAAACAAAAAGTAGATTAGTGGTGGCCTAGGACTGGGGGAAGGAGCAATGGGAATGACTGCTAATGGGTACAAGGCTTATTATTGGGGTGATGAAAATTTTCCGGAACTAGATAGTGGAGATGGTTGCACAATTCTGTGACTATACTAAAAGTCACTGGAGACTTCTGGTCAAGATGGTGGGGTCTGTAAATGCTGTGCTCACCTCTTCCATGACTGCATCAAAATTACAACTAAATCACAGTACTACCCTTGAGACAACCTGAAGACTAGCTGAACAAAACTCCTATAACTAAGGATATAAAGAAGAAATCACGTCAAGACTTGTAGGAGGGGCAGAGATGTGAACAGGCTGGTCCCATACCCACATGTGGTGGCTAAGAATTGGGAAGAATGTGTTGGCAATGGAGGTCACCACTAAGGAGCAAGGGGTCCCAATGCCACACCTGGCTCCCAGCCCAGGGCACCAGTGCTGGGATGAGGAGCCCCCACAACATCTGGCTATGAAAATCAGCAGATTCCACTCTGACCAGTGTGGCTCAGTTGGCTGGGCATTGTCCACAAAGCAAAAGGCTGTCAGTTCAATTCCTGGTGAGGGCACATGCCTGGGTTGCAGGTTTGGTCCCTGGTTGGGGTGTGTATGAGAAGCCACTGATTGATGTTTCTCTCTCACATCAATGTTTCCCTCCCTCTCTTTCTCCCTTCCCCTCTATAAAAATAAGTAAATAAAATCTTAAAAAAAAGGAAAGAAAATCAGCAGGACTCTGTCCATCTGGGTGAAGTGGAAGGATGCTGCAGAACCAGGAGTCCTCATAAAGAGCCTGAGCAAAGACTCACTTGCTTCCAAACACTTGTCCCACGCTCCAGAAAAGGGACAGCAACTGGAAAAGTGCCAGGGATAGAAGGGGAGGAAGTGAATTGTTTGGTTTCAGGGTGAGAGCTGGAAGGGCAGCTCTCTTCTGGAAAAAGTACCTGGCTGGCGCCACTGTTCCTTTGTTGGATCCTCTTCTCCAAAGCCTACAATTGCAGGTAGATGCCACGTATGAATTTCCATTAACCTGGCTAACACTTCCCCCACCCCAACCTAGTAGTCTCTGATACCTTGCTACAGCCAATTTACATGCCCTGCTCATACCTCTTTCATGGGCGAATTTATACAATGGATCAGCCTGGGCCCACATTGAGTACTTTCCTAAAATCTCTCAAGGTCCACAAACCCCAAACAAGCAGGGGCTGGCCTTGGCAATCCCTGTACCTGTTGCTAAGTGCTAGCGGCAGCCAACCTCGGTTCACAGCATACCCACTCTCAAGTGCCTCCAAGCCCAGCACAGGCAGACACCAACTGCAGATTGCTTTGTAACTCTTACCAGGTGGTCCTGGGCCAGACACACGCAGTGGCTGATCTTGGCCTGCACTGAAGCCCCTTCCAAGAACCAACATACCTGGTGGACAGCTTCAGAGCACACCAGAGAACTACCCCATCAGTGCCACATATGATACACCCAAGGACGGACTCGGCAGGCAAAAAGCCCTGCTAAAGCGAATCCCACTCTGTGGGGTTAGCCCCTGTACAATAGCTTGTCCATTATAGTCAGAGCCAGTCCTCACAGCCAGTCAGCCTGAGGTCAATCCCACCTACTGATATGCTAACATCAATAATGGCTTAACTATAACGGGAGAGCACACACAACCCCCACAATGGACACCCATGAAACACCTCACTCAGATGAACAGGGAGACTGTGTTATTGGGCCCCACAGAATACCTACTATATGAGGCCATTCAGCCAAACTGGGAGGTGCAGCAGACTTTCCTAATACATAGAAACAAACATGGAAATAGCCAAAATGAGGATATAAGGAAACATGTCTCAAATGAAAGAATATGACAAAACTCCAGAAACAGAACTAAATGAAATGGAGACAAGCAATCAAAGAGATGCAGAATTCAAAATACTGGTTATAAGGCTGCTCAATGAACTTTAACGAACAGATAAGAAACATAAAATAGGGAGATATAATAAAGGTAGTACATCACATAAAAAAAGGAAAGACAAAAATCACATGATCATATCAATAGATGCGGAATAAGATTTGGTAAGGTACAGCACCCATTTATGATAAAGACACTCAGCTAAGTGGGAGTAGAGGGAGCATACCTCAACATGATAAAGGCTATATATGAGAAACTTATAGCCAACATTATACTCAATGGGCAAAAGCTAAAAGCATTCCCACTAAGATCAGGAACAAGACAAGGATGTCCACTTTCACCCCTTCTATTCAACATTGTATTGGAAGTCCTAGCCACAATGACCAGGCAAAAAAAAAAAGAAATAAAAGGCATCCAAATTGGAAAGGAGGAAGCAAAACTGTCATTGTTTGCAGATGATGTGATAGTGTACACAGAAAACCCTACAGACTGCACCAAAAACCTACTGGACCTAATAAGTGAATTTGGCAAAACAGTGGGATACCAAGTCAATATTTAGAAAACAAAGGCATTTTTGTACACTAACAACAAAATACCAGAGACAGAAGTCAGGAAAACAAATCCCATTTACTATAGCAACAAGAAAAATAAAGTACCTAGGAATAAACCTAACCAAGGAGGTAAAAGACGTGTACTCAGAAAACTATACAACACTGAAGAAAGAAATTAAAGAGGACACAAATAAATGGAAGCATATACCGTGTTCATGGACTAGAAGAACTAACGTCATCAAAATGTCCATACTACCCAAAGCAATTTATAGATTCAATGCAATCCCTATTAAAGTACCAAAGACATATTTCACAGATATAGAACAAACATTTCAAAAATTTATATGGAACCATAAATGACCCTGAGTAGCCTCAGCAATTTTGAGAAAGAACAAAGTTGGAGGGATTATAATACCAGATATCAAACTATACTATAAGGCCACCATAGTCAAAACAGTCTGGTACCGGCATTAAGAACAGACACATAGATCAATAGGACAGAACAGATAGCCCAGAAATAAACCCATGTCTCTTTGGTCAATTAATATTCAACACTGCGAACCAGGCATCGCAGGTTCGATTCCCAGTCAGGGCACATGCCTAGGTTGCAGGCCATGTCTCCCAGCAACCGCACATTGATGTTTCTCTTCTCTCTCTCTCCCTCCCTTCCCTCTCTAAAAATAAATAAATAAAATCTTTAAAAAAATATTCAACAAAGAGGACAGGAGCATAAAATGGAATAAAAATAGCCTCTTCACCAAATGGTGTTGGGAGAGCTAGATAGCTACATGCCAAAAAAAAAAAAAAAGAAACTTGACCACCAACTTACACAAAAAGAACCTCAAGATGGATAAAAGACTTAAATAAAAGTCACAACACCATAAAAGTTTTACAGGACAATGTAGGTAGGAAATTTTCAGATATTCCACACAGCAATAATTTCACCAATATGTCCCTTACAGCAAGGGACATAAAGGAAAGAATAAACAAATGGAACTTCATCAAATTAAAAAGCTGCACAGCTAAAGAAAACATCAGTAAAACAAAAACCAACTGTATGGGAAAATATATTTGCCAAATATACCTCGGACAAGGGTTTGATCTCCAAAATATATAAAGAACTCACACAACTCCACACCAGAAGATAAACAATCTAATTAAAAAATGGAAAAAGGACCTGAACAGACACTTCTCCAAGGAGGACATATAGAGGGGCTGAGACATATGAAAGGATGCTCAACCATCAGAGAGATGCAAATTAAAACCACAATGAGATAACACTTCGTATTGGTCAGAATGGCCATCATAAATCAATAAACAAATGCTAGCAAGGTTGTAGAGAAAATGGAACTCTAGTGCACTGCTGGTGGGAACACAGACTGGTGTAGCCACTGTAGAGAACAGTATGAAATTTTCTCAAAAAAACTAAAAGTGGAACTGCCTTTTGACCCAGCAATTCCATTGCTGAATTATACCCTAAGAATTCTCGATCTAGGAGTTCCGGCCAAGATGGAGGCATAGACAGTCGCACTGTGCCTCCTCGCACAACCAAAACTAAGGACAACAAAAATTGAGAAACAAGAAAACAACCAGAACAGAGAGAAATTAACTGAACAGAAGTTGGACTACCTGTACATCCAGACCGGTAAGGAGCGGCAGAGTTGGAGGCCTGCGAGAGGGGTCAAGGGGTCCTGGAGGGAAGAAATGCTGGCTGGCAGGTGCAGGCGCGCAGGTTGCAGAAGGCAGCTGACGGACCGGTGGCGGACCCTGGGCTCGGGAGGCGACTAGCAGACCCAGTGAGGGACGCAAGGCAGCTGGCTGTCCGCAGCCACACATTAGCATGCAAACTAAGTGAAAACGGGCAGCAAAAACGGGCAGCGCCGCCAGGTTTCAAAGCTTAAGAGCCCCGTCTGGGAACTGAGGCTGCAAGATTCTCTCAGCCTCACAGGAGACTTCTCGGGGAAACCCACAGAGTCCGAGAAAGTGCACAAGCCGCCCCACTGCCTGGGAGCCAGCACCGGAAGGGCCCAATTTGCTTGTGGGAGGCCGTGGAGGGGGCGGAAGTCCTAGAGAGAGCGGAGCAGGCGCCATTGTTCCCTCTCAGACCCCGCCCCCACATACAACGTCACAACCCAGCGACTGGGGTGCCCCGCCCTGGTGAACACCTAAAGCTCCACCGCCCTTACGAAACAGCCACAACCAAACCAAAGGGAAATAAAAAGATGGCTCAAACAGATCTGAAAGCTCCAGAACCAATTTTTTTAAGTGACCAAGAGATGGCCGAAGTATCAGATGCACAGTTCAAAGCACTGGTGATCAGGAAGCTCACAGAATTGGTTGACTTTGGACATAAATTAGATGAACAAATGCAGGCGACGATAAGAGAAATGAAGGAAAACGCACAGGGAAACAATAGTGAGGGGAAGAAAACTGGGACTCAAATCAATGAAGTGGACCAGAAGGAAGAAAGGAACAACCAAACAGAAAAGAATGAAGAAACAAGAATTCAAAAAAATGAGGAGAGGCTTAGGGACCTCCAGGACACCTTTAAACATTCCAACATCTGAATTATAGGGGTACCAGAAAGGGAAGAGGAAGAGCAACAAATTGAGAACTTATTTAAACAGATATTAAAGGAAAACTT
This sequence comes from Tonatia bakeri, assembly GCA_004024845.1. Lineage (NCBI taxonomy): Eukaryota > Metazoa > Chordata > Mammalia > Chiroptera > Phyllostomidae > Tonatia > Tonatia bakeri. The sequence goes on from PVIA01004262.1 coordinate 143,128, forward strand.
CCCCAATCTGGCAAGGGAAATAGACTTTCAGGAAGTCCAGGAAGCTCAGAGAGTCCCAAAGAGGTTGGACCCAAGGAGGAACACACCAAGGCACATCATAATTACATTAGCCAAGGTAAAAATGAAGGAGAGAATCCTAGA